>OX387251.1:1038138-1048138 GCA_947562095.1 Branchellion lobata | reverse complement strand
GGCGGCTTGTGGTGGTTCTATGGTGGCGGCTTGTAGTGGTTCTATGTTGGTGGCTTGTAGTGGTCCTATGGTGGTGGCTTGTAGTGGTTCTATGTTGGTGGCTTGTGGTGGTTCTATGGTGGTGGCTTGTAGTGGTTCTATGTTTGTTCTGTGTTAGTTCTGTGATGGTGTATTGTATGTTTAAAAGATTTTTGTGGTAATGCAATTATTTTAATCTATAGTGGTGTACTCATTTGAAATTCACAGGGGTTGATTTTTTTGGGACAGTCGCATCTTTAAAGTCTCTGGCGGATTGACGATTAGCTGATGTAGAGTTGAGCGTTTTTAAACAGTGTGGAATCAGCGCTATATAAATGATTTGATTAGATTAGATCAGATGCAGAGTGGCTGTTATATGCCGAAGCGGCGTAAGTTGTGACAGACCCGAAGCAAGAAAGACAATCCGAGTTTTATTTTATTTTAGTATAATTACTGTAATGTACTGTAGTCTATTCTAATATGTATGAGCTAATCTCATCCAAATTGTTTTTCATCCAGGGAAAATTCCAAAAACAAGTAAAACGTCTCTGTGTCAAAAAATGTCAATAAGCAACAATAAAAATAATAATAATAAATTTTCAAACAAGAAAATCAACAAAAATTAATTAAATCATATAATAAGAATTTAATGTCAAATATAATCTTTAAATGTTCTTTAATATAAACTAACCCAGTATAAGCTAACCTAACATGATAAATGCTTTGTTACGCCTTTTGAGCAAGCATTCAAATGCGCTTACAGAGAGCGGTTTTACCCTTATCTGGGCTACTAGGTGACAAACCAACGTTGTGACAAAACCACACCCAACAATGTCCTTCCTATCAACATAACCTCTTCAAGCTAATCTTTATAAGTCACACTCAGCCAGAGAAAACAAAAAAATAAAAATAAACAAAGATTTTGTTGATGAAAGTTGTTAGAATCTTCACTTCTCATTTCCTGTTTTTTCTATTGTTCCTTATTCTTTTATATATTTTTTTTTATAATCTTTATAAGTTATTTATTTTTTTGATTATTCGTTTGTATTACTTATTTAATATCTTTTTATTATTTATTCTTTTGTTTTCTTATTATTTTTATTTATTTCTACTATTCAATTTTTTTACTTATTCATCATTTTCATTTATTTTTATTATTTATAACTTGTTTATTTTTATTATTTCTTTTTTCTTCCTTTCCTCGGGGTTAATGCCACTATAATAATTTTTGTATTTTTATTGTATTTGTATTGTATTTGTATTGTATTTGTATTGTATTTGTATTGTATTTGTATTGTATTTGTATTGTATTTGTATTGTATTTGTATTGTATTTGTATTGTATTTGTATTGTATTTGTATTGTATTTGTATTGTATTTGTATTGTATTTGTATTGTATTTGTATTGTATTTGTATTGTATTTGTATTGTATTTGTATTGTATTTGTATTGTATTTGTATTGTATTTGTATTGTATTTGTATTGTATTTGTATTGTATTTGTATTGTATTTGTATTGTATTTGTATTGTATTTGTATTGTATTTGTATTGTATTTGTATTGTATTTGTATTGTATTTGTATTGTATTTGTATTGTATTTGTATTGTATTTGTATTGTATTTGTATTGTATTTGTATTGTATTTGTATTGTATTTTTATTGTATTTGTATTGTATTTCCCTCGTTATTATTATTTTTTCTTTTTTACTGTGCAGCCAGAGTTTTTCATTTATATGAGCAGCCAGGTGTGGAATAATTAGAGTGTTTAACAAAAGCCACTGCAGGAGGCACCAATTCTTTCCCATTGATCGACCAGCAGGCCTTCAATGTGTGAAGCGTTCTAACATTGGAAATTTTTATGAAATACTAAATTTGAATGTTTAATGTACTCAAAATCCTTAATTTAAAAAATAAACAAAATATTTTTTTTTAAATAAAATAAACTAAACGCAAAATCATATTTTTTAATTTTTAAAATCATTTTATTTTAATCAAGACATTTATAACGCGCCCTTTAGCACTATGTTCAAAGACGCTCCCATGGAAACCTTTTGCTCGCTGTGGGCTACTCGAGGACTGGACACTCCAGGACGGCATTTTTATTTTAATTGAGTTGCCTCTTAGAAACTCAAACCCGGGCTCACCTTTCACACTTCACATCGGAACAGGCCAACCATTATGCTACAGGCGCAAAGATGTTGAACAAAAAACCACGAAGCTACGGAACGTAACGCGTAGGATAAGAACTAATTTTAACAAAATCAAAAGATAATTTTTTTATTATTATGTCATTGAACATTCTACAACTTTTATACTTTTGATTCATAAATACCCGATCATTTTAACGACTTGAAACGACTTTTTCAATGAATTTGCGATGAATTTTGATTGAATTTTTCAATGAATTTGCGATGAATTTTGATTGAATTTTTCAGTGAATTTGCGATGAATTTTGATTGAATTTTTCAATGAATTTGCGATGAATTTTGATTGAGTTTTCATTGAATTGTGTGCACAATTACCTTGAATTCGTCTCTTGTCATAATTGAAATTTAAAAATAAATCTGAAATCGTTAATTAGGACCATAATTATTTCCCAATGTAATTTAATGAGCGACTTTGAATTAAAATTTTAATTAGATTGCATTAACTTGGAATTTCATGGAAAATATAGATTTGCTTAACAAGTATAATGTAAATTGCATTAAATCAATTTAATCTTAATTTTTTTTAATTATAAAAGCAGCAAAGTTTTTGTTCTCAAGTGAATTAAATTATTTTTCCATCAAAATTTAAACAAAAACAGTTTTTGGGTTTATAACTTGAAATTTCACTTGAAAATCCCACAGTTTTGAACCCTTTATCGAATAATCACAATCCTTTACACCTCTCACCTTCTACCCTTCAATCACACATCTCTCTGATCTACCTCTGAATCTGTACTCAAAGCCTTTTCTTAAAAGCTATCAACACCCCTAATTTTTTCTACAAACCTCCCTAAACCTTCAAAATGTTCCACCCTCAGGTGAATGACTCGGTGGGCAAAGGTTATCCATGGATATACTTCGTGAGCCTTATCATCATCGGAGCCTTCTTCGTCATCAACCTTGTCCTTGGTGTTCTAAGCGGGTGGGTGCTTCTTCCTCCCTATCCATCCTTGATTCCTCCCTCTCCATCCTTGACTCCTCCCTCTCCATCCTTGACTCCTCCCTTCCCATCCCTGATCCCTCCCTTTCCATCTTCGACCCCCCCCCCTCCATTGCACCTTTTTTCCCCAAAACCCCACAAAAACGAAGACAACAGGGACAACACCACCAACAAAAACACACTGTCACGAAAGACCCTATCATCAAAACCTTCCAAAAACACTAAAACATAACTCCACAACCACCACCGCCACCACCACTATCGCCACTACTACCACCACCACCACCACCACCATCACCACCACCACCATCACCATCATCATCACCACTACAACCCTCACCATCATCGCCACCACCACCACCAATACCACCATCACCACATAAACCGCCTCCACAGAGAGTTCTCGAAGGAACGAGAGAAGGCGAGGAGTCGAGGTGACTTCAAGAAGTTACGAGACCAGAAGCAGTTCAACAATGACCTCAAGGGCTACATGGAGTGGATCACCCATGCTGGTGAAATCCACCTTTTTTTGGACATTTTAAATTAAATAATTAATTTTTATTACATGGCCGACTGATTAATTAGTTAGTTTCAATTGACTGGTCAGTTGATTAAATTATTAATTAAATTTAATAGGTTAATCAAAAAATTAGTTTGCTAAGTTAATTATTCGAGATAATAAGCGTTTAATCATTATAAGTAACTATTATATTCAGTGGAGTGGTTGCTTTGAATGATTGTCCAATAAAACCAATACTCTATTCAAATCTTTTTTTTTTTTTTTAAATATAAAAATTTCTTTAAAAAACTGTCAGATTTTTTTGGACTTGGTGAATTATCAATTTAATCTATCAATGTATCTATATTAGTATCAAATTAATTCATTAGGGTATCAATTTTATTATCAAATTGATTTATTAATCTGTCAATTAATCAACTTTGATATGACTTTTTTTATCTTTAAAACACCCATTAACACCACACCACTAACACCACGCCACTCACACTACACCACTAACACCACGCCATCAACACCACACCACTAACACCACACCACTAACACCACACCACTAAACACACCACCAACACCACACCACCAACACCACACCACAAACACCAAACCAAAAACACCACACCAAAAACACCAAACCAAAAACACCATACCACAAACATCACACCACTAACACCACACCACCTCTCACCTGCTGCAGAGGACTTGGAGATGGAAGGTGAGAGAGATCTAGACTCAGGACAAGATAATGGTGACTGGGGATGGGAATTACAAAACAAAAATAATTCAAAAAAAATTTAATTAAAAACTTGAGAATGAGAATTTGAAAATAAACTATTTGAATGAATATTTGAAAAAAAATTGTTCAAAAAATTGTAAAACAAAACTCAAAAACAAGTTTTAAAAGTTTTTTTTTTCGAATGATTTTAAAAACGAATTTAAAATTATCAAAAATAATAAATCGCAAAAAATTAATTAAAAAAATTTTTTTTTAATGTTACCAAAAACATTGCATCGGTGGTCGCAGAGGATGCCACAGGCTCTGAACAGAGGGAGGAGGTGGAGGTTGTGTTGTCCTGGTGGGCGCAAAAAAAGTAATTTAAAAAATTTTCATTAATTAAAAAAAAAATTTTTTTAATAATTTAAATATTAAATGTTCAACATATTGAATTTGTAAAATATTTATAGTTTCAACATTTTAAAGAATTTTTTTTTTAAATATTTTTTAAACATTTTATACTCACTAAGCAACACTGAACCATATTTAGAAGAACTAACTTGATAAGGTTGAATTAAATTACTTTGCGCTATAATATATTCCACTACACTCAGCCACACCGCACTACACTACATTCAACCACACCACACTACACTTAACCACACCACACTACACTCAACCACACCACACTACACTCAACCACACCACACTACACTCAACCACACCACTCTACACTCAACCACACCACACTACACTCAACCACACCACACTACACTCACAACTGCCAATTTTATCGGACCAAAGTGGATTTACACAATAAAACATTGGAATAGACTTCATTACAATAAAACAAACTCAACAGAACTTCACTGAAGTAAATTAAAATCTGTACCAAAGATTTATACACCTGAAGTTTCTTACCAGGCTTGAACCCTACCACCTTGATCCAATCCAAACTCAATCGCATCCAAGTCTAAATTTATTTGTATCTACTCTAAACAAAACTTCACCAACTCTGACTCAAGGCTGATTAAGTCCAATTAGAGTCCAATATCATTCAATTCAAGTCTTATCACCAAGATTTTATAGCGCTGTAGCCATTCAATTGACACATAAACCTGTCGGATATAATTATATTACACAAACTTCTAAGACACCAACCTACACAGAAATATCATCCACAGACCTTCAACACATCAGTCTGTACAAAAGTATTACCTACAAACCTCTGCCACACAAAAATCCATCACACACAAACACAAACCTCTGCCACACAGAAACCGCATTTTGAAGACGAACAAGCGGTATCGGAAGCTGGTGCGCAAAGCGGTGAAGTCACAATGGTTTTACTGGCTCATCATCGTCCTGGTCTTCCTTAACACGTGCATCTTGGCTTCCGAGCACTACAGACAACCCGAGTGGTTGACCAAAGTTCAAGGTTGGTGGTGGTGTTGTGGTGGGGGTGGTGGTTGGGTGGTAGGGGTGGTGGTTGTGGTGGTGTGGTTGTGGTGGTGGCGTTGTGGTGGTGGTGGTGTGGTTGTGGTGGTGGTGTTGTGTTGTTGTTGTTGTGGTGTTGGTATGGTTGTGGTGTTGTGGTAGTGTTGTGGTGGTGGTGTGGTGGTGGTGTGGTGGTGGTGGTGTGGTGGTGGTGTGGTGGTGGTGGTGTTGTAGTTGTGGTAGCGGTGATATTGTGGTTGTGGTGGTGGTTTTAATGTGGTGTTGATAGGGTTGTTGGTGGTGTTATTGTGTTTGGTGGTAGCGGCGTTGTTGGTGGGTTATTGGGGTTAGTGGCGTTGTTATTGTTAGTGGTTGTTTTGATGTTTCTAAAATGACTTGCAAAAATTGAAGAACTTAGTAAAATTTTAAAAAAATATTTTGATTACCTCTTTACATGCAAAAATTATTAACGTCTTCCTCTTTTTCTCCTTCCAAACATCATAAATTTTGTTTGTTTCTTTCAGAAACTAATCTTCATTCTTTAAGCTATCATAACTCCTTCGCCTCCTGCAAACAGCCTAGTCCTCTTTCCTTTCAGCCGTCACAAGCTCACCTTTCTTTTTCCTCCTCTTTCACCCATTCTTCGATACCACCCCCCTTCTTCTCCTTCACCCATCCTTCAACCCCTCCCCCCTCTCCTCTTCTTTAGCCATTTTTCAATCCCTTCCCTCTTCCCCCATAACCCATCCTTCTCCCCCCCCCCCCCTTTCACCCATCCTTCAATCCCCCCTCCCCTTCCCCCCTTTCACCCATCTTTCAATTCCCCCCCCCCCTTTTCATCCATCCTTCAATTCCCCCCCCCCCCTTTTCATCCATCCTTCAATCCTCCCTTCTTCCTCCCACGCAGACATCGTCAACCTCTTCTTCATCGCCCTCTTCACCGTTGAAATGTTCTTCAAGATGTACAGCGTTGGCTTCGGCATGTACTTCCGGTCGCTCTTCAACAGGTGCCCAGCTGTTCAGCAATTGCTTCATTCTTATTTTGTTTATTTTTAAATATTATTTTTTTTATTATTATTCTTATTATTATTATTATTATTTTATTATTATTATTCTTATTATTATTATTATTATTTTATTATTATTATTATTATTATTATTATTATTATTATTATTATTATTATTATTATTATTATTATTATTGTTATTTTTATTTTTATTTTTATTATTATTATTATTATTATTATTATTATTATTCTTATTCTTATTATTAAAATTATTATTTTATTTATTTATTTTTTTAATCATTATCATTATTATTATTATTTATTTATATATGTTCACCACAAAACAAAAACCGCAGGTTCGACAGTTTTGTGGTAGTGTGCAGTATAATCGAAGCTATACTGACCAACCTGGGCATCATGTCGCCTCTGGGCATCTCTGTGCTTAGATGCGCCCGTCTGCTGAGAGTCTTCAAAGTCACAAGGTGGGTGGGTGGATAGGTGGGTGGGTGGATAGGTGGGTGGGTGGGTGGTTGAGTGGCTGGGTGGGAGAGTGGGTGGGTGAGTGGGTGGGTGGGTGAGTGGATGGATGGGTGGGTAGGTGAGTAGGTGGGTGGGTGAGTAGGTGGGTGGGTGGTAAAGTGGTTGGGTGAGTGATAAGCTGGTTGGGTGGGTAGGGGGGTAGCTGGGTAAGTAGGGAGGTGGTTGGGTGGGTAGGTGGGTGGTTGGATGGATGAGTGGTTTGGTGGGTGGTTGGGTGGCTGAGTGGTTGGATGGATGGTTGATTAGGTGGTTGGGTGGGTATGGCTGGGTGAGTTGAGTAGATAGTTGGTTAGTTTTGTGGGGTTTTGGGGTTGTATGTTGGTGTTGTGGTCGGCGTTGGGGTTGGTAGGTATGGTTTTTTTCAGGATTTCAATTGGACTCTGCGCTAGGCCCTATTCCTTGTGCAAGTTTACAGTTTTTATTGCAAACCACCCACAATCCTACACACTCACTAAGCTTGAGGACTTTTCACCTCAGTTGCTTGTCTCACTTGTTTGGCGTTTACACATTAGATTAATTATTTTAAAAAACAAAAATCATCATCATCAATATTATTATTATTATTATTATTATTATTATTATTATTATTATTATTATTTTTATTATTATTATTATTATTATTATTATTATTATTATTATTATTATTATTATTATTATTATTATTATTATTATTATTATTATTATTATTATTATTATTATTATTATTATTATTATTATTATTATTATTACTTATATTATTATTTCTACCACCTTCCTTGGGCAGATACTGGAAGTCCTTGAGGATCTTGGTGGCTTCCTTGCTCAACTCCATGAGATCCATCGCATCCCTCCTGCTCCTCCTCTTCCTCTTCATCGTCATCTTCGCCCTCTTAGGTTCAGTCACTAATCACCTAATAACATTTCCCACAATTCTTTCTAGAAAATTATACGTTAATACAATAATTTTTTATTTATTTTATATTTATTTCAAGAATCACCGATAGACAGAAATTTTGTTTTGTGGAAACTTCCCGAATTAAAGTTAATGCGTTCAAACTTATGACCTCAAAACTTCTGCCAACCTAATCGCTACTGTTGCTGCATAGAAATGCAGTAGAAAAAACTTTTGGAACAAAATTTTCTGTCATAATTAATTTAATTTGATTTAATGATTAATTATATGAATAATAAATTGAATTAAAATAATTAAATGATTAATCGATCTTATTGAATAATTAAATTAACTTCATTACAATAAAAACGTTGAAACTCCTGCCAGGAATGCAGCTGTTCGGAGGCAAGTTCAGCGAGGCGGAGGAGGAGAAACCGAGGAGTAACTTTGACTCCTTCTACGAGGCTCTTATCACCGTCTTCCAGGTTTAGTGGTCAATTAATTAACTCATTCATTCATTCATTATTTTTGTTATTATTAGTTTATTATTATTATTATTATTATTATTAGTAGTAGTAGTAGTAGTAGTAGTAGTAGTAGTAGTAGTAGTAGTAGTAGTAGTAGTAGTAGTAGTAGTAGTAGTAGTAGTAGTAGTAGTAGTAGTAGTAGTAGTAGTAGTAGTAGTAGTAGTAGTAGTAGTAGTAGTAGTAGTAGTAGTAGTAGTAGTAGTAGTAGTATCAGTAGTAGTACTAGTAGTAGTAGTAGTAGTAGTAGTAGTAGTAGTAGTAGTAGTAGTAGTAGTAGTAGTAGTAGTAGTAGTAGTAGTAGTAGTAGTAGTAGTAGTAGTAGTAGTAGTACTCAAACCACCCCCTGCACAAGGATCTCGAACATTCCGTCTCTAACAACCCACCCCCCTCAGATCCTGACGGGAGAGGACTGGAACGAAGTGATGTACATCGGCATCGAGTCGTTCGGAGGCATGGGCAAGTATGGCATGGTGGCGTGCATTTACTTCGTGGTCCTCTTCATCTGCGGTAACTGTATCCTTTGAGAGCCCGTGTGTGTGTGTGTGTGTGTGTGTGTGTGTGTGTGTGTGTGTGTGTGTGTGTTTGTTTGTGTGTGTGTGTGTGTGTGTGTGTGTGTGTGTGTGTGTGTGTGTGTGTGTGTGTGTGTGTGTGTGTGTGTGTGTGTGTGTGTGTGTGTGTGTGTGTGTGTGTGTGTGTGTGTGTGTGTGTGTTGTGTGTGTGTGTGTACATATTTCACAAATTAATAAATTAGAATATTTTATTTATTAGTATAAATTACTATGAATTTACTAACAAGTATCAATATGAATTTTATAGTTCATATTTTCATACTATATATATCATAATAGCTTATATATTATAATAGTATATATATATTATAGAAGTATGTATATATTATAATAGTATATAAATATATACATATTATAGAAGTATATATATCCTTATTACTAGTATATAGTATTTATATTTTATTAGTAAATATTAATATTCACTTTAATACTATTTATTAATATACACCATGTTAAGCAGCAATATTGATTTAGGGATTGTAGTACCATGAAATACAGTGACTATATTAATATAGCCATCAGGAATTTCTCTCAATATGATTTTCAAATAAATAATTCGGTTTTATTCATACAATACAATTCAAAACAATGCAACATAATACAATACAATTCAAAACAATGCAACATAATACAATACAAAACAAAACAATACAAAAC
>OX387251.1:1028138-1035638 GCA_947562095.1 Branchellion lobata | reverse complement strand
ATTATTATTATTATTATTATTATTATTATTATTATTATTATTATTATTATTATTATTATTATTATTATTATTATTATTATAAGTGGCCTCGAAACTCTACGGGGTTAATGCCACTATAATACTATCCGTTTTTGTATTGTATTGTATTGTATTGTATTGTATTGTATTGTATTGTATTGTATTGTATTGTATTGTATTGTATCCTAAATTAAATGAGTGAATGAAAGGAAAATTTGATATGGCGCACAGTTCGCAAACTAGGTTGCGTCAAAGGCGCTAAACTTCCCTTAACTTCTTCCAACAACCCACCCATCCAACAACCCATCCAATCCAACAACCCACCCATCCAACAACCCACCCACTCCAACAACCCACCTGATCCAACAACCCACCCATCCAACAACCCACCCATCCAACAACCCACCCGATCCAACAACCCACCCAATCCAACAACTCACCCAATCCACAACCCACCCAATCCAACAACCCATCCAAAAACACCTCTCCTCTTCATCCACAGAAGTAGAAGAGTTGGATGAGTTGGAGTTGGAACCGGAGGAGGAGGATGACGTGAAGATAGGGGCACGGCCCATGAGGAACACCAAGGTGAAGACCAAGATCAAGCCCATCCCGGCTGGCTCGTCCTTCTTCATCTTCAAGAACACCAACAAGTCATCCTCTTGTTTGCATTCGTAGCTCTGATCAGTTTTTTTTCCTTTCATTTTTATTTTTTTCTTTCATTTATTCTTTTTTTTTTTTTTTTTTTTTCTTCTATTTATAATTTTTTCTCTATTTTTCTTGTTTTTCATTTATAATTAAAAATTTTTTTTTCGTTTTTCGTTTTTATTTTTTGTTATTTAGTTTATTTTTTATTATTTCTACAAACTCAACTAATAAATAATAAAAAAACTTTTTAAAGTTATTTATTCTCCCATTAAAAAATTTTAAATTAAAAATCTGACTTTTTCCAGATTCCGTGTTTTTTGCCACTACATCTGCACTCACACGTGGTGGTGTAACTTCATTCTTTTCTGCATCATTGCCTCCTCCATCACCCTCGCCTGTGAAGACCCCGTCAACGCCAAGTCTGAAAGAAACATGGTGGGGGGTGGTTTGGAGTTTGTGGGGGGGTGGTTTGGAATCTGTGGGGGGATGGTTTGGAGTTTGTGGGGGTTGTTTGGAGTTTGTGGGGGGGTTGTTTGGAATTTGTGGGGGTGGTTGGAAGTTTGTGGGGGGGTTGTTTGGAGTTTGTGGGGGTGGTTGGAAGTTTGTGGGGTTTTGGAAATGTTTTTGTGGGTTTGTGGGGGTTGAACTGTGATCATGGGAGTTTGTATGGAAGTTTTTGTGCGTTAGAATGAGGTTTTGTGGTTTTTTAAGAATTGTATGTGGTTTTATGAGGAAGTGTATTGAGGGTTGTGTAAGGTTGCATGGAGTCGAGTGAGGTTGTTGCAGGGTGTGCGGCATTGTGTTGAGTTGTGTGATGCTTTAAAAAATTGAATTAATCTTTTCAAAATTTTGATTAAAAATATTTTCAAAATTTTGAATAAAAATATATGAAAAAAATTATTGATTTCAAGATATTGAAAAATTTTGAGTACTTCTTCACCACCGTCTTCACCATCGAACTCGTCCTCAAGGTCTTGGAATCATCTGCTCTATTCATCTGCTCTAGTTATCTGCTCTAACATCTGATCTAACATCTGCTCTAACATCTGCTCTAACATCTGATCTAACACCTGATCTAACACCTGATCTAACATCTGATCTAACATCTGATCTAACATCTGATCTAACATCTGATCTAACACCTGATATAACATCTGATCTAACATCTGATCTAACATCTGATCTAACATCTGATCTAACATCTGATCTAACATCTGATATAACATCTGATCTAACACCTGATCTAACATCTGCTCTAACATCTGATCTAACACCTGATCTAACATCTGATCTAACATCTGATCTAACATCTGATCTAACATCTGATCTAACATCTGATCCTATTTGAGATAACTTTATTTTTTTTTCACAAATTCATTGCATTTATTGCATTGAAGTTTAAAAACATTATTCACTAAAGTAAACCACAATCCTACGGAGCCCTCACTACCACCAAACCACAAAATCATTTCCACCAAACTTCTCACAAAAACACTCTCACAACAATCACCCACCAAACTCCTCAACTCTCCTACAAAACTCCCCCACCCCACCAAACAACCCATCCAACCTACTCCTCTTTCAACCCATTCCACTCCCCAAATGTCCCACCCCCTCCCCTTACTCCAGCCCTTTCCAAACAACCCCAACCTCTTAAATTTTATCTTCTCCACTAATTTTATCTTTCTCTTCGAACTCTTCCTCTCCACCAACCCCCTTCTTTGAATTCTTTCTTTCCACCAATCCCTTCCCAAACAATCTACCCACCAGCAACCCTTTCAAAAATTCCAACTTTTCACCAGCCCCAGCTTCCCAACCTCCCACAACACCCCCACAACATCCCTCCCCCCACAATACCCCCCCTCCCACAACACCCCCACAACATCCCTCCCCCCACAATACCCCCCCTCCCACAACACCCCCACAACATCCCTCCCCCCACAATACCCCCCCTCCCACAACACCCCCACAACATCCCTCCCCCCACAATACCCCTCCTCCCACAACACCCCCACACAACACCCCCACACAACACCCCCCTCTACAACATCCCCCCACAACCCTCCCCCCCCCTCCCCCCAATGACCTCAACAGCTCATCTCGTACGGCCTGATCCTGCACAAAGACTCCTTCTGCAGAAGCCTCTTCAACATCCTCGACGCCCTCGTCGTCACATTTGCCCTCGCGTCCTTCGTCATCAAGTCAGCACTAAACAAAAATCCTTACTTTTTTTTTATTTTTTAAATTATTTTTTAAATAATTTTTTTTTAAACTTTTTAAATTTTTTTTTCTGAAATTTTTGTTATATATATATATATATATATATTTTTGTCATTTTATTTTGGGTAGAAAAAATTTTTTATTTTTTTATTTTTTTGAGAATCTTTTTTTTGTGAAATCCTTTCAAAGATAGTTTTTTTCTTTTATTAAATTGATTTTTTTATTAAATTGATTTTTTTATTAAATTGATTTTTTAATTAAATTGTTTTTTTTTTATTTAATTGATTTTTTAATTAAATTGATTTTTTTAAATTATTTTCTATAAAAAAATCACTAAAATCTTCAATAAAAACATTTTTTTCGATCGTTTTTTTTCTAATAAACAAATTTTTTTCAATATAACTTTTTTATCAATAAATTTTTTTTTCAAATAAAAATTTTTTTCACTAAGATTTTTTTTCCGATAAAAATAATTTTTCTAATAAAAATAATTTTTCTAATAAAAATAATTTTTCTAATAAAAATAATTTTTCTAATAAAAATAATTTTTCTAATAAAAATAATTTTTTCATATAAACTTGTTTCCTTTTTCATTTTTAAAGTTTGTACACAAGAAAATATTTTTTTTCGATAAAATTTTTTTCCGACAAAATTTTTATCAAGTTAGTTTTTATGAAAATTAGTTTTGATGAAAAAGTTGTTTTTTTTGTGATCATATTAGTGTTTTCACTAAAGAAGTTTCACTTTTTTCAAACCTTATTTTTATTTTTTATTTCTACTATCCCTTATTTTTCTTTTTTTGCTTTCGAGCAAGTCGCGTTCACAGAAACGGCGTTTTTAATTTTAATGGATAAAAGTTTAAATAAAATATTTTCAATCAATTTTTTACCTGCTTCAAAGATAAAACCCACCACCACAACCACCACCCTCACTACTACCACCACCACTACCACCACTAGTACCACCACCACTACCACCACACCATCATCACCACCACCACCACCACCAGCACCACCACCACCACAAAATCATCACAACCACCATCACTACCACCCCCACCACTACCACCACCACCACCACCACCACCACCACCACCACAGCAACGAGGCGATGGGCGTGGTGAAGATCTTGAGGGTGTTGAGAGTGCTAAGGCCTCTCAGAGCCATCAACAGAGCCAAGGGACTCAAGGTAACCTCACTTTCATCTACTCTAATCCAATCATTTGTATAGCGCTGATTTTAAGGTGTGAAATATCCACTTGTCTAAACTAATGAATTGTATAGCCGTGATTATCACTGTTCATTACTTAATGATTTTTTCAATGGTGTTTTTTAATTTTTATCCAATCAAAAAATACAAAAAATTGAACTTAAAAAAATCGAATGCGGACAAAATCGATACTATACAAGATCAATAATATACATAAAAAATATACAAAATCGTAAATACACATTTCAAAATTACAAAAATACAGAAAAAATACACAAAACTTGAAGTACACAGAGTAACAACTTAAGTACACAGATTAAAAAATGAGGTACACAGCTTAAGTACACAGAGTAAAAGATCAAGTACACACAAATCATTCCACCGACAGAGGGTGCTGCAGTGCGTGATAGTGGCCATCAAGACCATCTACAACATCATGCTGGTCACCTTCCTGCTTGAGTTCATGTTTGCTGTCATCGGAGTGCAACTGTTCAAGGTGGCTTGGAGGGTTTGGAGGGCTTGGAGGGTTTGGAGGGTTTGGAGGGTTTGGGGGGTTTGGAGGGTTTGGAGGGTTTGGGGGGTTTGGAGGGTTTGGGGGGTTTGGAGGGTTTGGAGGGTTTGGGGGGTTTGGAGGGTTTGAAAGGTTTGGAGGGTTTGGAGGGTTTGGGGGATTAGAAGGTTGAAAAAGAATAATAATGATAAGTAGATTGAAATAATAATAATTAAATAATTTATTAATGTTAATAATGATTATTAAGTTGAAAATAACCTTATTATTAATAAAAACAGCACTGCTGATAATAATACTAAAACGATTATTTTAATATTGATTTTTAAAAGTTTAAAAAAACGATACTTCTAGGGTGGTTTATCCGATCAGATTGAATTAAAAGAAATCGGAGTAAATAAGATAAGATTAGATTAGATTAGATCAGATCGTATTGGTCTGAAGATACCTGGCGAATGATTTAAAACCTCTTCAAACCTCCAGGGAACCTTCTATGCATGCACCGACCCCACCATGCTGGTTGAAACTGACTGCCAGTGAGAATTATTTCTTTATTGAGCAAGAGCTGCCAATGTTTCAAATAGTTCATGACCTGCATGAAATATCTGAAAGCACCCTGCCATAAACAAATATTTACAAAACTAATGAATACTCACGAAAATATTCTTGAAAAACTTCACGAAAAACCCAAAAAAAACTTCCCAAAAAAACACTTCAAATATTCCAAAACACTTCACAGTACTCCAACGTAACTTAAATTCTCTAGAGAACACCCATAAAACCACCACCACAAAACCCCCAAAAGTCACCACCACAAAACCCCCCAAAAGTCACCACCATAAAACCCCCAAAAGTCACCACCACAAAACCCCCCAAAAGTCACCACCACAAAACCCCCAAACCCAGCACCACAAAACCCCCAAAACCCACCACTACAAAACGTCCCAAAAGTCACCACTACAAAACCCCCCAAACCCACCACCATAGAGGAGAGTTCATAGAGTCCACCTTGAACGACCCTCCCGAGTACACGCTGGTGGAACGGAAGTGGTACAACCAAGAGTTCAACTTCGATGACGTCAGCAAGGGAATGCTCACTCTCTTCACCATCGCCACCTTCGAAGGCTGGCCCAAGTTAGTGGTTGTGTGAGGTCTGGCTGAAGAGACAGCTAAAAAATTTTTTTTTTTTGTATATTTGTGTTTATATAATTCTTGATGGCTAATAACAAAAATAGTAACCAATATTCAATACTTTTTAAAGTTTATTTCTCATTTTATTCGCCTCCACGACCCCTTTTCACTACTTCCAGCACACCACTAACCCTCTTATCTATTTTTAAACCACCATCAAACCTTCACAACTACCACCAAACCTCAATCAACTCCTACAACCATCACCAAAATCCACCACCACAAAACCCCCAAAGAACCAACCCACCCCCACAGCGTGTTGATAGCAGGTATAGACTCGGTGAAAGAGGATTATGGACCAGTTCAGCTCTCAAGGCCTTTTGTGGCCATCTTCTTCATCACCTACATCATCATCATCGCCTTCTTCATGGTCAACATCTTCGTCGGTTTCGTCATCGTCACCTTCCAGAAGGAGGGAGAACAGGAGTACAAGAACTGTGAACTTGACAAGAACCAGGTAGAGATTTGGGCTTGGTTTTGAGTGGTTGAGGTTTGGTTCAAACAGGTTAACGTTGGTTTGAGTGGTTAGGGTTGGGCTTAAGTGGTTAACGTTTGGTTCAAGTAGTGAAGGTTTGGTTTGGATAAAGGTTGTGGTAGTGGTAGTTAGGACAGGGTGGCTGAGCTCAGGCTTTGAAATCTGATTGAGATCAGGATTTCAACTGGTTATAAATGTGGACTCTAAACTCTGTGGGGTTAATACCACTATAATAATATTCGTGTTTGTATTGTATTGTATCGTATAAATAACCATTAACAACATACAAACGGCCGAACACAGACTTATTCTTCCTCCCACAAACCGCCTCAACTTCCATCTACCTGTCCTCAAGCCCATCTCCAACCCCCACAGCGAAGGTGCATAGAGTTTGCCTTGAAGGCACGACCTCAGAGGCGTTACATTCCCAAGGACCGCATGCAGTACCGGGTGTGGTGGGTAGTGACGTCACAAGTCTTCGAGTACTTCATCTTCATCCTCATTCTCGTCAACACACTCACTCTGGCCATGAAGGTGGGTTGTTGTGCTGTTATTGGGCTGTGAGCTGACGTTGTGGGTTACGGAAAGGTTTTCAGGGTTTGGTATTCAAATTAATAGCCTATTGAGTGGATTATTCAATGAGTGAAGCAACTCAAAACTCAAGTTTTGTTTTACCTGTAACAAATGTAGAAAGTTATTTTGGAAATTTGAGAAAGATCGTCAAATTACGCGGCTGAAATGGCCATTTTAGGCCACAAACAACCACTCTACAACCACACTACAACCACTACAACCACTACAACCACCACAACCACTACAACCACCACAACCACCACAACTACCACAACCCCACAACTACCACAACCACCACAGCCACTCCAAACCACACCCCCCCCCCAGTATGACGACTCGCCCAAAGAGTACCAACACGCCCTGGACATCCTCAACATGATCTTCACTGCCCTCTTCACGCTGGAGTTCATTATGAAGCTACTGGCTTTCAGAATCAAGGTGGCTGTTGTGATGATGATGTTGGTGTTGGTGGTGTTGTTTGTGGTGTTGTTGTTGAAGATGATGGTGTTGTTGGTGTTGTTGTTGATGATGATGGTGTTGTTGGTGTTGTTGGTAGCTTTGTTGATGATGGTGTTGTTTGTGGTGTTATTTTTGTTGTTGTTGCTGCTGGTGTTGTTTTCATTCGTGTTGGTGTTGTTAATGATAGTTTTTTTGTTGG
>OX387251.1:1020638-1025638 GCA_947562095.1 Branchellion lobata | reverse complement strand
ACGATCAAACAACGACCAAACAACGACCAAACAACAACACCAGTTGATAGGCAAGATAGCGATGGACAACGAAGATTCTCAAATCACTCGCAACAACAACTTCCAAACCTTCCCTAGTGCTCTCATGGTCCTCTTCAGGTGTCTCCTTTGTCTTATTGGGTACCTCGTAGTATCCCTTTGTATCATTGGGTATTTCTAAGTGTTCCTTTGTATCATTGGGTATCTCTAAGTGTTTCTTTGTATCATTGGGTATCTCTAAGTGTTCCTTTGTATCATTGTGTATTTCTTTATGTCCTCTTTGTATCACTTGGTATCTCTTAATATCCCTTTGTCTCATTGGGTATCTCTTAATATCCCTTTGTCTCATTGAGTATTTCTAAGTATTTATTTTGTATCATTGGGTGTTGTTTAGTACCTTCCTTTGTATTTTTGGATATCTTCTTTCGTAATTTTTGGTATAATTAAAATTTTTTCTATCATTGACTGTTTTAAAATATTCTCTTCCATGTTATTAAGTATTCTGTTTCGCATCATTAGATGTTCTTCTCAGTATCATTATCTATTCTTCTGTATATCATTATCTATTCTTTTGTATATCATTATGTATTCTTCTATATATCATTAAGTATTATTCTATATATCATTATTTATTCTTCTATATATCATTATGTATTCTTCTATATATCATTATGTATTCTTCTATATATCATTATGTATTCTTCTATATATCATTATTTATTCTTTTTTATATCATTATGTACTTTTCTATATAACCTTATATTCTTATTGATATCCGTAAGTATTATTAAGTAATTTTAATTAATCACTGAGTATTAATGAATACCCATTCAACCACCCCCCCCCCCCCCATTCAACCACCTACCCCCCTCCCCCCCTTAGGTCTGCCACAGGAGAGTCTTGGCACGAAGTGATGATGTCGTGTGCTGACAAACCAGACGTTTTTTGCGACAAGGAGTCTGAGGAGGTGGGCAAGCTGTGTGGATCCTCCTTCATTGCACTGCCCTATTTCATCTCCTTCTACATCATCTGCTCCTTTCTCGTGAGTGGGCGTTTGTGGAAAAATTCTTGGGCGTTCGGAGATGCTTGGATGTTGTGCTGGGTGTTTGGAGGTGGTTGTGTGTTGTGTTTGGTGTTTGGAGAAGGTTGGGTGTTGTGTTTGGTGTTTGGAGAAGGTTGGGTGTTGTGTTGGAGGTTTAGAGAGGGCTGGGTGTTGTGTTGGAGGTTTGGAGGTGGCTGGGTGTCGTGTTTGGTATTCCGAAAAGGTTGGATAATTGAAGGGGTAAGGCTAAAGATGTGTCTAAAAAAGGTTCGATGGAAAGATTATTGAAAAGTTGAGGTGGTCTCAATGTAAAGATGCTTGAGTGTGGAGGTGACTAGAGAAGAAGGGAATTTGATGAAATGATGATCAGAGATGGTTTTGGATTTGAAGATGATTCTATTGTGAAGGTGGTTACGAGGTAAAAGTTTTCGGAATATAAATGGTTTGAAGTTAATTTCTCAATTTTTTTTATTTTTCTTTTTGAAACCTATCCACCTTCCACCACCCTTTTCACCATTTTTCCACCATTTTTCACCATTTTCCCACCATTGCTACACCCACCCATTCTCCCCCCCCCCCCTCCCTTCCTTCCACAGATCCTCAACCTTTTCTTGGCCGTCATCATGGATAACTTCGACTACCTCACTAGAGACTGGTCCATACTGGGACCTCACCATCTCGATGAGTTTGTCAGACAGTGGTCCGAATATGATCCTGATGCTAGGTGAGAACGGTGGTGGATGGTGGGTTGAAGTAAGGTGGTGGATGGTGGGTTTGAAGAAGGGTGGTGGATGGTGAGTTTGAAGAAGGGTGGTGGATGGTGGGTTTGAAGAAGGGTGGGTGATGGTGGTTTGATAAAGGGTGGGTGATGGTGAGTTGAAGAGGGGTAGGTGATGGTGGGTTGAAAAAGGGTGGTTGATGGTGAGTTAAAGAAGGGTGGGTAATGGTGGGTTGAAGGAGGGTGGGTGATGGAGGGAAGAAGATTGTAGGTTAAAAATGGTAAGCTATGGAAGTATGTGTGGTAGATACTGGAATTAAATAAATATTATTAGGTAAATTTAAAAAGGATAATAATAAATAAAACGCCAGTAAATAATTATTAATATAATTATTAGCATAATTATTATGAATAAATAAATAAAATTATTTTGTTGATAAAGTGGTTTCGAAGTTGGGGTTGAACGTTGTTTCCTAACACCAACAACTTTTTGAGACCTCTCAACCAACATACAAACATTGCCAACAACAACAGCGGCAAGATTAAGCACCTGGACGTAGTGCAGCTGCTAAGGAAAATCTCCCCCCCTCTCGGCTTTGGAAAGCTTTGCCCCCACAGAGTGGCTTGCAAGGTAGAAATCCGTAGCAGTTTAAATTTTTTAATTAATTTTTTTCATTTTTTTTATTTTATTTTTTTATTTTTTTTTATCTTACTTCCTTACCACCATGCCTCGTTACCCATTACACCCCACACCCGTAGTTCCTCACCCTTTCATCACCACAATCCAATGAACACTCGCATCCCATCAGCCTTCCACCAGCTCAACCTCCGACAACCGCACCATCTGCCACCCAACAATCAAAACCTCCACCAAGCCTCACGCAACTGACAAGTCATCCATCCAAAAATTCTTCCAACAACCCTCACAACCTTTCACACCCCAACAACTTCTCACAATCTCCCACTCACCAACAATATCCCAATGATCCTCATCCCCTAACAACCCTTCACCCAACCCACTCCATCAACCCTTCACCCAACCCACTCCATCAACCCTTCACCCAACCCACTCCATCAACCCTTCACCCAACCCACTCCATCAACCCTTCACCCAACCCACTCCATCAACCCTTCACCCAACCCACTCCATCAACCCTTCACCCAACCCACTCCATCAACCCTTCACCCAACCCACTCCATCAACCCTTCACCCAACCCACTCCAACAACCCTTCACCCAACCCACTCCATCAACCCTTCACCCAACCCACTCCATCAACCCTTCACCCAACCCACTCCATCAACCCTTCACCCAACCCACTCCATCAACCCTTCACCCAACCCACTCCATCAACCCTTCACCCAACCCACTCCATCAACCCTTCACCCAACTCACTCCATCAACCCTTCACCCAACCCACTCCATCAACCCTTCACCCAACCCACTCCAACAACCCTTCACCCAACCCACTCCATCAACCCTTCACCCAACCCACTCCATCAACCCTTCACCCAACCCACTCCATCAACCCTTCACCCAACCCACTCCATCAACCCTTCACCCAACCCACTCCATCAACCCTTCACCCAACCCACTCCATCAACCCTTCACCCAACCCATTTCAACAATTTAACCCAACCCCAACAAAACTTTACCCAACCCATTTCCAACACCCCCCCTCCCCAACAACCCTTCTCCCCCCAACAACCTCGCTCCCACCAACAACCCCCCTCTCCCCAACAACCCCCCCCCCCCCCCCCGCAGAGACTGGTGGCGATGAACATGCCTCTGAACAGCGTTGACCACACCGTGATGTTCAATGCAACCCTCTTCGCCCTGGTCAGAACCTCCCTCAAAATCAAAACTGAAGGTTATCTTAGTTCTGGGATTCATTTTATTTTTTTAAATATGCTTTTTGTTTTATTTTTTTATTATGTTTTTTTGTTTTATTTTCTTATGTTTTTTTTCTATTTTTTAATTTTTTTTTTTCTTTTTTTTCTATTTTTTTATTTTTTTTTAAATTAATTTTATACATTACTTTTCGAAACTGAAGATTTTCTTACTTCGGAGTTATGAGGAGAATGATTTTTCCTACTACTTCATTTTTTTCTGTTTTTTTTCTGTTTTTTTTTCTGTTTTTTTTCTTTTTTTTCTGTTTTTTTCTGTTTTTTTCTGTTTTTTTTTCTGTTTTTTTCTGTTTTTTTTTTTAATTTTTTTAATTTTTTAATAACTTTAAAACAATTGAAAAAGTTTTTTTAGCATATATGTATTCGATAAGCTCAGCGCGGTGCTACGAAGAGCTTTCAGTTTTAGTAAAGTCCATCAAAACCAAGAGATTTCTAGAGGAACAAAAGGTTTAATAATGAAGATAATGAATAAGTGACCTAGTTACATAATTAAATTGGACTTTTCTACTGTATTGGTTAAGCACTTGATCACCTCATTAGTTATTCATGTTCCACAGGCAACATAGACCAGATGAACGAGGAGCTGAGGGACGTGATCAAGAAGATCTGGAAAAGAACCTCCCCTAAGCTTCTCGACCAAGTAGTTCCTCCTCCAGGTGGGGAGGGGGTGGTGGTTGGGGGGTAGTGGGAGGTGGGGAAGAGGTAGGGGTGGGAGGAGGGAGGTGGTGGTAGTAGAGGGGGAATGGTAGTGGTAGAGAAAGAGGAGAGTAGAAAGGGAGTGGTGGGAAAAGGGGGGGAATGATGGTGGTGGGTATTGGAGGAGGTTTGGAGAACGATGGTAGTGAGTGTGATTTTGGTGGTGGTAGGGAGGTGGTGGTGGGAGGGTGGAAGTGGTGGGAAGGTGGTGGTGGGAGGGTGGTGGTGGTGGTGGGAGGGTGGTGGGGTGGGGTGGAGTGGGAGGGAAGTGGTGGTGGGAGGGTGGTGGGGCGGGGTGGGAGGGAAGTGGTGGTGGGAGGGTGGTGGGGTGGGGTGGGAGGGAAGTGGTGGTAGAAGGATGGTGGGGTAGAGGTAAAGGCTTCTAGTAGTAAGGGTGACAGTGAATGAGGGTTTTATGGTTTTTTGGATTGTTGTTAATGGTGGGAAAATGATGATGAGTGGTAAGGGAAGGTGGTGAGAATAGGTGGGAAGGGAAGGGGTGGTGGTGGAAAAAGGTAGGAGGAGGGGGGGAGAGGTGGTGGGGAATAGGGGGGGAAGGGTGGTAGAAGGGTGGTGGAGAAGTGTAATGGTTGTAGGCTGATTGAAAAAGACGTTGATG
>OX387251.1:1010638-1018138 GCA_947562095.1 Branchellion lobata | reverse complement strand
CTATTCCGTACGACAAGTCTTCTCAGTACCAGCAGCAGCAGCAGCAGCAGCAGCAGCAGCAGTCCGGCAGCCCGCTGAAGGGAGCTCTCAGAGGCATTTCTGACAGCACCTGGAAACAAACCGAGAAGTTCGTCGTTTGTTGTTTGTGATGGTTTGTTGTTTGTGATGGTTTGTTGTTTGTGATGGTTTGTTGTTTTTGATGGTTTGTTGTTTGTGATGGTTTGTTGTTTTTGATGGTTTGTTGTTTGTGATGGTTTGTTGTTTGTTTGTTTGTGATGGTTTGTTGTTTGTGATGGTTTGTTGTTTGTGATGGTTTTTTGTTTGTGATGGTTTGTTGTTTGTGATGGTTTGTTGTTTTTGATGGTTTGTTGTTTGTGATGGTTTGTTGTTTGTGATGGTTTGTTGTTTGTGATGGTTTGTTGTTTGTGATGGCTTGTTGTTTTCGATGATTTGTTGTTTGCGATGGTTTGTTGTTTGTGATGGTTTTTTGTTTGCGTTGATAGTCAAGCCTTCTATTGTTTTTGTAAAAGTGACACTATGACAGCTTTTGACAACAACCTCCCTCAACATCACAACTTCAACGCTACAACAACATACCCACGATCACTTGAAACATTACCGCTACATCGTGATCAAATATCTGCCACAGGGCCACACCAACTTCTCTACCACCCACCACCTCACACCCCAATTGACCACCAGCAGCTGTCACTCAGCTTCACCACCACAACTCACCATCATCCACCACCATCCACCACTAAATCTTTCCCCACACCCTAAAACCACCCTAACCACCCCATAATGTTCATCTACACACACCACAAATCACTCTCACCACCATAAAACCACCCTCACCACTACAAAACCACCCTCACCATCACAAAACCACCCCCACCACCAAAAAACCACCCTCACCACCACAAAATCACTTTCACCACCACAGAATCACTCCAACATCTACAACCAAAACTTTATTTCACCAACCTTCACCTACCACCACCTCCACCACCAACCTTCACCCACCACCACCACCATCACCACCACCACACAGCACACCCACTGACGAGGAAGACGACGCGGAGTACCCACCACAGCACTTGCACGCCAGAACCTCTCGCTTCTCCAACATCCTCAACTGCCTCAACAAACAGGACAGCGCTGAGAAGCCCCTGGTGCACAAGAGGCCTGGAGCCAGTCCCAGAGACCTCCGCCACGCTCAAGTGAGGCGCTGTGGTGTTGGAGGGGGACTGTGGGATGGGATTGTGGTGTTGGAAGGGGCTGTGGGATGGGATTGTGGTGTTGGAGGGGGCTGTGGGATGGGATTGTGGTGTTGGAGGGGGCTGTGGGATGGGATTGTGGTGTTGGAGGGGGCTGTGGGATGGGATTGTGGTGTTGGAGGGGGCTGTGGGATGGGATTGTGGTGTTGGAGGGGGCTGTGGGATGGGATTGTGGTGTTGGAAGGGGCTGTGGGATGGGATTGTGGTGTTGGAGGGGGGGCTGTGGGATGGGATTGTGGTGTTGGAGGATGGATTTTGGGATGGGGTTGTGGTGTTGGAGGATGGATTTTGGGATGGGATTGTGGTGTTGGAGGATGGATTTTTAGAACTTTTCAATTAATTATCAAGCCCTTGAATTTTTGCGACTGTGGAACTCATTCATGAAATGTTTTTATGAGTTTCCTTTTCTTCCAAAAGTTTTTTTTCTTCTTCAGTTTGATAAATGAATTTATTTTTTTGTTCACTTTGATAAATTGTCTCAATTCTTTTTTTGTCAAACTATTTTTATTTCATTTTGAGGAATTTTGAAAAATTATTAGATTCAGGAACTTATATGGTTTCATCTCATAGAGTGACGTCTTCATAACTTTTAAACACTTAAGCTTCAGTATTATACCTTATTATTAAACTATTTAGCACATCCCATTGCGCTCCATTTCCTCTCTACGACCTCCATTCCTAAACCTCCCTTCTACAACTCTCTTTTAAAACTTTTTACAATTTTCTTTCACAATTTTTTTTCTACTCTTTTCCAAAACCTTTTTTGCTACAACCCCCTCCTACAACCTTTTCCCCCCCTCCCCCCCCCCCTCCTACAACCTTTCCCCCCCCTCCCCCCCCCCAACTACAGAACATGTCAAATGAAGTACTCAAAAGACCTATTGACTTCAAGGTTCACTCCAGTGCACAGAACCATTTCAACACTCCCTGTTGGTGTCGTTGTTGTAATTGTTAATGTAGTAGTAGTAGTTGTTGTAGTTGGTGTTGTTGGTGTTGTTTTAGTTGGTGTTGTTTCCCTTGTTGTTATTGTTGTTGTTGTTGTTGTTGTTGTTGTTGTTGTTGTTGTTTTTGTTGTTTTTGCTTTTGTTGTTGTTGTTGTTGTTGTTGTTGTTGTTGTTGTTGAGTAATTATACTATTACAACTTTCATTCATTCGTTCGCTTCAGCATAGACACCAAGATTAGTGGTGGCAATGTTTGTATTCATATACTTCACAAACCAACAAATACAAGAGTGATTGTATTGAATTTTATGCATCCTATCAACAAATACAAGAGTGATTGTATTGAATCGTATGCACCTTACCAACAAACACAAAAAATATTTTCGTTGATAACCTTCCCAGCTCGTCCGCTGATGCTGGCACCCACCCTGATCAAGTCACAAGAACAAGAACAACAACAAATGCAACAACAACAACAACTGCAACAACAACAGCAACAAATGCAACAAATGCACCAACAACAATTCTTTCCAAGCAACAACCTGAGACCCATGTTTGCAAGCACCAACCCACGCAACTACAACAACAATATCCTCGACAACCAGCTTCTGCCCTCCCACCTCTACAACACTCCCAAACAGAAGGACAAACGAGCCAGTGCTGAAAGTCTTGTCGGCATGGTAACCAATACCTCCTCCTTCCCCTCTCCCATTTATTTTGTTTTTTTTTATTTTCCAGTTATTCTTTTATTTTTCTTTTTCCGTTTATTTTTATTTTTTTAAACTCTTGTTCTCCATTTTTTTTTCTTTTTTTCCACTCTATTGTTGTCGTACTTACACCATTTCAATTGGTTTGGAAACTTTTTTGTGCCATCAAATGTCTGCCAACCAATAACTAGGAATTTTAATTTTAATTTGCATCATCATCATCACCATCATCATCATCATCATCATCATCATCATCATCATCACCATCATCATCATCACCATCATCATCATCATCATCATCATCATCATCATCATCATCATCATCATCATCATCATCATCATCATCATCATCATCATCATCATCATCATCACCATCAGTTGGTACAATCACAGGGCTTACACCCCTACGTAGACGCCAAATACGTGCATGACCAGGTGGGACCCATTGCAAGAGCTTCAATATTATTCGACATATTTGACCTAGAATTTCAATTTTTCCAAAATTGAATTCAAATTCCAAAATTTTGTCGTCGAAAATCAAGTTTAATTCATTCATTTCTTTTTTTCTTTTTTTTATTATTTTTTATTTCATTTTCTTTCTTTTTTCTTCATCTTCCTTCTCCTCTTCCTCTTCCTCTTTCTCCTCCTTCTTTTCCTCGTCCTTCTTTTCCTCCTCTTTCACCTCCTCCTCCTCCTTCTCCTCCTCCTTCTCCTCCTCCTCCTCCTCCTCCTCCTCCTCCTCCTCCTCCTCCTCCTCCTCCTCCTCCTCCTCCTCCTCCTCCTCCTCCTCCTCCTCCTCCTCCTCCTCCTCCTCCTCCTCCTCCTCCTCCTCCTCCTCCTCCTCCTCCTCCTCCTCCTCCTCCTCCTCCTCCTCCTCCTCCTCCTCCTCCTCCTCCTCCTCCTCCTCCTCCTCCTCCTCCTCCTCCTCCTCCTCCTCCTCCTCCTCCTCCTCCTCCTCCTCCTCCTCCTCCTCCTCCTCCTCCTCCTCCTCCTCCTCCTCCTCCTCCTCCTCCTCCTCCTCCTCCTCCTCCTCCTCCTCCTCCTCCTCCTCCTCCTCCTCCTCCTCCTCCTCCTCCTCCTCCTCCTCCTCCTCCTCCTCCTCCTCCTCCTCCTCCTTCTCCTCCTTCTCTTCCTCCTCCTCCTTCTCCTCCTCCTCCTCCTTCTCCTCCTCCTCCTCCTCCTACTCCTCCTCCTCTTCCTCCTCCTACTTCTCCTCCTCCTTCTCCTCCTCCTCTTCCTCCTCCTCCTCCTTTTCCTCCTCCTCCTCCTCCTCCTCCTTCTCCTCCTCCTCCTCCTCCTCTTCCTCCTCCTCCTCCTCCTTCTCCCCCTCTTCTTCCTCCTCCTCCTCCTCCTATTCCTCTTTCTCTTCAGATCGCAGAAGCGACAGGGCTGACGAAGGAGCAGATGGATCAGGCGGCCTATCAGCTCCTCAGCGACCCCTCCTCTCCAGGTGCCTTCCGTCCCCCCAGAAACACTTGATCTTCTCCCCATCTCTTCTTCTCAATCACCTTTAGAACAAAAAAAATTATTTTCAATTAAATTAATATTTTTATTATTATTTCATTAATTCTTTATTTATTTTAAATTTTTTTCTATTTTTATTATTACTTTTTCTATATTTTTTCATTCCTTCGAAACAAGTGCTCTTTTGTTTCATAACAAATTTCATTAACCTTGGTTTTTTAAATTTTAATTTTTTTAATTATTATTTAATTCAAATATTATTTTTTCAGTTTTTTTTTTTTTTTTTTATTTTTTTTATTTTTTTTTTTTTTCAATTTTTATTATCAATTATCATTCTTGTTATCCAATAAGTATTTATCTCCTCCACATCCTTTTGTATTTCACAGCGCTATTATGACTCACGTGTTACCTTTGTAAGCTGCATTGCGTCACACTGCAGTGCTGCCGAGGTGATGATTCTTCATGACTTTTAATACTAAATATCTTTTCTTATCACTAAAAACGAACCTCTCATTTCAATCTTCTTATCATTTCTAACTCTAAATACAATTTTTTTTCCACCTTTTCATCTCAACCGCTAGCCTGTCTTCCTTCATCCGCCCAACAAAGTCATTTCATATTCGCTCTTAAGCTCAATTCTGACGGAATCGATTCGAAAATCGATTTTTTCACCTATCCCCTGGTATCTTCAAGTGAATATTTTTTCATCAAGTTTTTTTTTTCTAACTTAAATTTATTTTTCACTTAATTAAAGTTTATTTTTAATTTAAAAAATCACTTTTTAAATTGTATTTTCTCTTTAAAAATACATCGAAATTATTTTTAGAAAAATCTTTTCAATTTTTTGATCAAAATTTGAGGTTGCTACTGATTTCTCAACCTTCAAAATTGCCTTCAGCCAATCATCACTCGCCTTCCAAAGCCACTTCTTGTTGAAATTATGTAATCTTTTGTATTTTTATTTATTAAATTATTAATTATTTAATAATAAAAATTTCAATTTTTATTTATTTAATTATTAAAAATTGCCATTTCGAGTTTTTTTATTCATTTTTTGTTGAATTTATTTATTATTCGGTTGTTAAAATTGTTAAAATTTATTTTTTTATTTTTTTTCAAATCAATTACTCAATCTGTAGATTACTGAGAAGTCATTACACTTATTGGTTTCTACCACTAAATGTGAACTTAAAATGAAAAAAAATTATTTTAAGTTGTATTTCATTTCTTTGTTTCAAATACAATCAGTTCTTTTCAAATTCTTCCTCTACTATTCTTCAGTTGTCATTTTCTTCTTTTTCAATTGATTTTTTTTTTATTAATTATGTTTATTTATTTTTTAATTGGTTAAAAAAATATTCATTTCATTACCATTGCAACTAGCGAGGTCCAGTGTGATGACGGTACATAATGATCTTTCGTCAGTAGTTCTAGTCTTTCATCAATTTTTTCACCAATGCTGAGCCAGTGTAACAAACAATATCCTCGCATTTAAGGCTGTGTATGTGTGTGGGTGTGTGTGTGTGTGTGTGTGTGTGTGTGTGTGTGTGTGTGTGTGTGTGTGTGTGTGTGTGTGTGTGTGTGTGTGTGTGTGTGTGTGTGTGTGTGTGTGTGTGTGTGTGTGTGTGTGTGTGTGTGTGTGTGGATTTGATGGATATTACTGTGTGTGGGCGTAGGTGGATGTCTAATGGTTTTGGATGTGTAAATGGATGTCTATGGATTGGTTTGAAGGAATTTTTATGGATGTGGGCAGTTGTGCATGGGAGTGTGGAATAGTGTGCATCTGTGTGCATGAGTGTGCATTTGTGTGCATGGGTGTGCATGGGTGTGCATTAGTGTGCATGGGTGTGCATGAGTGTGCATGGGTGTGCATGAGTGTGCATTTGTGTGCATGGGTGTGCATTTGTGTGCATTTGTGTGCATGAGTGTGCATGGATGTGCATGGGTGTGCATGAGTGTGCATGGGTGTGCATGGGTGTGCATGAGTGTGCATGGGTGTGCATTTGTGTGCATGAGTGTGCATTTGTGTGCATGAGTGTGCATGAGTGTGCATGGGTGTGTATGAGTGTGCATTTGTGTGCATGAGTGTGCATGAGTGTGCATGGGTGTGCATGAGTGTGCATGGGTGTCTAATGATTTATTTATTTTGAAGTTTCGTGAGCTCATAATACAATTGAATACTTTGTAACTTTATATTTTGTTAATAAGGATAATTATAGGTAAGACGATATTATTCGAGTAAGTCGAACTGGTTGCTAACAGTGGCTATTGTTTTGTTACCATTAAAATGATGATAACACGAAGATGATGATAACACGAAGATGATAATAACACGAAGATGATAATAACACGAAGATGTTGAGAACAACGCTGTTATCATACTGCTAGTGTTAACACGGCAATGGTGGTGATAACAAAAAGGAAGCTAGAACTGAAGTATTGGTCGTTTGCACTGCCGAGGAGTGATAAATTGAAATACGACGAACTGATAGCAATTAATCAACTGGATCCGATACTGACGATAAACAGAACAAACAATAAAAATAATAACACAATAATCAACAGAAAAATATAATAACACAAAAAATAATTAATAAACATAAAAAAATAAATACAAACAAAAAGACAAACATACACAAAACATGCATAAAAAGCAACAAATAGACATATAAACACGTACCCAAACAAACAAAAAACAAAGACAAGAGGTAGGTAAGTACTTGACGATTCAGTGTCTGCTCAACCGATACACCTGTCACTCCGATACAATACAATACAACCGATACACCTGTCACTCCGATACAATACAATACAACCAATACACCTGTCACTCCGATACAATACAATACAACCGATACACCTGTCACTCCGATACAATACAATACAACCGATACACCTGTCACTCCGATACAATACAATACAACCGATACACCTGTCACTCCGATACAATACAATACAACCGATACACCTGTCACTCCGATACAATACAATACAACCAATACACCTGTCACTCCGATACAATACAATACAACCAATACACCTGTCACTCCGATACAATACAATACAACCAATACACCTGTCACTCCGATACAATACAATACAACCAATAC
>OX387251.1:968138-1005638 GCA_947562095.1 Branchellion lobata | reverse complement strand
AGGATGTGGGATGTAAGGGTGAAGGATGAATATTGGACTTTGAAATATTAATACAATACAATACAATACAAAAACGAATATTATTGAACATTCAAATAATAAAATAATTAAAAGTTGAAAAAGTTAAAATTTTAGAGATTAAAACAGTAAAAATAAATCAAAAAACTGTTTTAATGAAAATGTAAATGATTAAATTCTCGAAATAATTTATTTTAATAATTGAACCACCGGAGAAAAAAATGTGCACCTCAATGAGGATGCCCCTGAAAGACCTCAAAGGACCATACACCACCGAGGCCAGTTTCACCACAAAGTCATGAATTTTGTTGAGTGTTCCTTTGGCTTCAATGCGAGGTTTGTGAGTGTACAAGGGAACTAATTTGTCGAGTATTTGGTCGAAGTTGGAGTCAGAAACGAATGAGTTGACGAAATTGTTACTTAGAAATGTGTAGCTCGACTCAGGATGATCACTGTCCCATAAGAGATGAATGGTCTTTTGCAAACCTAATGATGAAATTTTCAAATGAGAGATAGCAATGATTTTTTTTCAAAAATAAGTGTTTCTTGGTAAAATTAAAATCTAATAAATTCCAAAATTTAACTAAAAACCAGGAATTTGGCTCTGGTAGGTATCACAGTAAACACAGAAAACGCCTATATTTTCGGCCCCGATACTTTCCAGATGATTTTGCAGTCTGTCAATTACCTGCTGCCCCACACGACCCTCTTCCAGCGGGTAGTCAAATAGCCTAGAAAAAATGAAAAATAATTTTGTAGAGCTTGTAAGAAGAGTTGCAAACGAAATAGAAACTTGATTTCAACTTTTTGCATTTTTAATTTTTGAAAAACTTACAATGAAACTCCCATTATAAGCTTTTGATTGAGTTAAAATTCAAAAGTTTTACTTCGAAGATTTTAAGCACTTGTCTACGTTTAAAAGTAAATTAATTTGATAACTTTAGAAAAGAATTAAGTCACTTTTAAATCTTATATTATCGCTTCAACATTTAAAGATGAGTTTTCAAGGTTTCACTACTATTAATGTTTTTTCTTCATTTTTGAAAAAGAAAGCATGTTGGAATAAGTATCTCCGACTTTATTGCAAAAGTTAGTTCCAATATTCCAACATTTTCTACTAAATTCTCTAGTTCCCTTCCTCACTTAAATCGACATTATTTTAATTTTCTATATATTAGAACTTCATACTTTTTTTGAACAACTATGTTAATTTCAGTTAATTTCAACCGACATATCTGACTTCAACTATTGTAACTCTCTTGTAGTCTTTCTGACATTTTTACCAAAACATCTCAATTTCGACAAGCAACATCCAATAATTTTTTCAAATATTTACAGCTTCGTCCATAGATGAAGAAAGTTTATTTGTTTCACCGAAAGTTCAAACTTTGTTGACCAGAATAACGGGCTTTGACATCGACAAGATCCTCAAAGCCAAGCCCATAAAAGATGTGGAGACTCCAAAATACAAACTACTCACCACACAGCAACTTAAAGAGGTTTGTGGCTTTCAATAGTTTATTGCATGTTCAGTGTTCATGTGTATTGTTCTTGTTCGATGTGTTTTTTTTTTGCAACATGTGCATTGTGACTGAGTTGTTCACTTGTTTAATTTTTATCTCAGTTATTGATCATGGATTTTCAACTTTTAAAAAAATCAATAAATATTTTAAAAATCAAAATACATCAAACACTGCACATAAATTATTTCAAACTGGAACCATTTTCATTTCTTTTTCTCATAACATCCCTTCTCACCACCAGATGGAGGAGGAGAGTCGGCAGAAAGCTCGTCACTTCCTGCAAATGCCTCCATACATGAAGCCATGGAAGACAGAGATGCAGGAAGAAGATATTATTTCCAATGATGACCTCATTGACTCCTATGACAAGCATGAGAGCTCCTATGCCTTTGTTGACATTTCTCCTGGCATCAAACTCAAGGTAGTTTGCTGTTGTATTGTGCATTATAGTTTCTGAATAACAATAAAATACAATACAAATACGACTAGTTTTATAGTGGCATTAACCTTGTATAGTTTCGAGGCCACAATAGATTTCAATAGATTAAGTCATAAAATTGTATGAATAACCTTTATTTAATTATTTAAATTGAATAAATGACTTTATTGCATCAATTTGAGTATTCAGAAATTTACTCAACTCAACTAAAAAATTCCATAAAGAAGGTTAAAAAAGTATTGCAAAAATTAATCCTTGAAACATGGCCCCACAAAAACCCATAAGCACCACCCCCCCCCCCCCCAGGAGAGAAGTGTGGTGGTGAGGGAGGTAAATGGGGTGTTGAGGAACGGAATCGGAGAAGAGAGGGACAACCTCTTGAACATCTACTACCCCCGAGAGGGCAAGATGACCTACATGCCCGAAATGTTCCAACCATCTGCCCTCGAAGTCTGTGTATTTTCTGAATATGTTTTTTTTTGTTTCTTATTATATAATTGTTTATATTATTTTTTTTTTTTCTTCACTTTTCTCCTCCATTCATCTCTGCCTCTGAGGCAACATAGTTTGCAAATTATGTTATACAAAATTATACATTGATTCAATCATCTCTGGAGGTACGCCAACATCTCCAGTGGTGTTCCAGTATTTGTATTGTATCAGTATATATGGAGGAGACAATGAATACATCAATAAACTAATTTATAAATATATTGATAATCACACAATATGAGTTAAGTATTCAAAATGTTTTTATTTGTTCGCCAGGGGATGCTGACGCAACAGCGGTACGAGTACGTGCTGACGAGGGCGTGTGTGCAGTTCGAACCTGACGATCCACACTACATCAGAGTCACCCACCGCACCTTCGAACACATCCTAACTACTGGTGCCTCAAATGTATCCCTTCAAACATACAATTTCATTGCTGTTGCTTTCCCATTATACAATGCAATACAAATACGAATATTATTATAGTGGCATCAACCCCGTAGAGTTTCAAGGCCACTATACTCAAGTATTTGTATCAAATAATATTAGTAATAATAATACTAGTATTCGTAGCTGTCTTTCAGTTTTTGTTGTGATTTTACCACTTTCATCATTGACCTCATTATTATTTGTTTATTATTTTGCCAAAGATTTTCCAACCCTCATCATCATCTCTATTTTTATTTATCTTTTTCAGATCTTTAAAATTCTTTTTTTTTCAATAATTGTTCAATTAACGAATTACATTGCACCGCCCGACAGGCCAGTTCGAGCAGCTCCGAAGCACCCGTTTCTTCGGCACCATGACCTTCTACTACCTCGTGCACCACAACATCGATTCTCTTCTTTGCCACACCATCAACCAATCACGGTGCTTATTTTTGTTTTTCTTTTTTGTTTTCTTCTTATTGTTATTCCTTTTATCATTGTTCTGTTCTTTTTATTCTGTTATGCTTTATCTTTTTTGTTCCTTCTTCGTTTTTTTTTCTTTTTTTTTCTTTATGCTAGTTTTTCTCTGAATCTTTTTCAAAAATTTCGGCCGATTTGTTCAATTTTTATTCAGATTCTTTCATTGTTTATGCTACTATGTCTCTCTCTTATTTTATTTTTATAAGATTTTTTTAAATTATTTTCAATATGATTTTTTTCATGAATTCAAGCTTCCACTCTTCATGCTACAACACAGTTTTGAAGATGCGGTAGATATGGTGAGCCTGTACCACATCATCCACCCCTCGTGCCCATCCGCCCAGAAATGCTCTTCCGCTACCAAACCAATGGAATTACTAAAGGTTGTATCTCAACAAGAGTCAACAACTGTTTCTTTTTTATTTTCAGTTTATGAAGAAAAATTGTGCAGAATTAACATCTAATAATAGTTTGAAAACATTTTCTCAGAGTTCTATTAACCTTCGTGAAAATTTTTCATCGACGTCTGCTCTTTTTTCAACAGGCATACATAAAAGAAGACGCCAAAGAGAAGATGGCGTTGCAGCTGAGTCTGGAGGTATATGAAAGCACACACGCCACACAAGACCAGAAAACTGTCATTAATCAATAATCATAATAAATTTTTTTATTTCACTCATTGTTTCTTTCTTTTCAATTTTTGATTTTGTGTTTCTAAATCTAGACAAATCTTGGAATTTTAATAAATATTTTGAAATTTTTTTTTTTGATAAAATACGTATAAACAATATTTTCATTCAAAGCAACATTTCAAAAAGCGAAACTGCAACTTTTATTTTAATTAATAACTTCCAATGTGTTCTACATTTAAAATATAAACACAATCTATCAGATGATTAGATCGCTGGCTCGTACGTGATTTTTTGTAAATATGGACAAAGAAAATGAGGATTTTTGGAATGGTTCTGTAATTTCTGACAGAAAGGAAAATTTCTTTGATTCCGTAAAATACATTTTTCTACTCTGATTAATATTTTTCAAGTTATTTCTCATTCTGCATAAACTCCCATGCAAAAAAACAGTTTACTATCTGCAGTCAGAATATTCAATTTTTTGAATTTAAAGTTTCATATTTCATTTCTTATTGTCATTAATTATTTATGATAGCATGGTCTGATGATTAAATTAATTTATAAACCTTTTTTAAGAATGTGGGAAGTTGTTTAAGCAAAGATAAACGAATTTTTGAATCAGAAATTGAAACGCTCGAAAATTATGTTGAGAAACCTGCGTCAGGATCAAGTGAGATTTTTTATAGACTTTTTTCCATTTTTTCTTGTTAACTTGGCACATTAAAATCAATATTTCCATGTTTTGTTAATTTCTAGACTTCAATTATCACTAAAAAATACACTTAATCATTCTAGATTTCAGTTTTCCAGTTTCTTTTGAACCTCATGCAACTGAAGACATGAGCACCACTTATGGTAACTAATACTTATTTCAAGTACTCATAGAATTTTCTCAGATAGTTTATGAGAAAAAAAATTAATTTTCATTATTTATAATGTAATTTATTCACTTATAAAACTTAATACAAAATTATATTTAACAAATAATACTTTTATGGATTATATTTATTGAAATATGTTCTCAAGCTGAACTGAAAAAGCGTCCTCAGACGATGCTGTCGAAGCAAGAAGCTGAGATCAACTTTCTCAAGAGACAACTCACGGTAGGAAGCATTCTGAAATGCTCTGGATTATCATCCGCTGGAAGATTAAAAAACTTCATAAGTTGAACTATTTTTAGACTATTATATATTGCAATAACTTTAAATTTTGTATTTATTTTTACGTTTCATATTATATGTATCATGGTTAATACGTTCTACTATTATTATTTATAACAATACACCCCCCTGGACCCCCACAGGAGGTAGCAGATCCAAGCACCACAGTGCTCAGGATCATCATGGGACAGGTAAGCCATTTTTTGGACCACTCAATTATGTGATTTAAAGATTAATTAAATTTAATTATATTTTTAATTAATAAAATTGATTTCAATTATATAATAATAAATTGAATTCAACTATTAAGATTGAATTAAATGAAATTTTACAAAACTTAATCAAATTTAATAACACAATAAGAATTCAAATCCACTCAGCTCCACAACCTACCGACTGCCACCCTCCAACAGCCCTACTCCTTGGAGTTTTACAAAAGCAAGGAACAGAAGTTACAGTTGTTGGACGAGGCTCTGAGGCTGCATGATGGGAACGCCATTCTCATTGTACTTATGATCCCCTTGTCTATTCATTCCATCACTCCCTTCCATGTCTTCCATCTTCCTCATCCATCTATGGATCTTCCTCATCCATCTATGCATCCTTGTCATCCATCTATTGATTCATCTCAGCCATTTATTTTACTCTTTTTTTTTACTCTTAATCCATAAATTGCATCTATTTCTTATCTTCGTAATCATCACATACACACACACACACACACACACACACACACACACACACACACACACACACACACACACACACACACACACACACAAACACACACACACAAACACACACACACACACACACACACACACACACACACACACACACACACACACACACACACACACAGATAGTCCTCTTCATGCAGAGAACTCTCAAACCCTCCCTCTTCAACCTCGAGATGAGTTCTCGTCCCACCGCCATCAACCACTACATCTCCCACCTCACCTCTGAAGACACCCTCCTCTCCCAAGCCATTGATGTTCTTAGGTGATAGGGCGTCGTGTGGTGAGGGTCGTGTGGTGAGGGTCGTGTGGTAGGGGTCGTGTGGTGAGGGTCGTGTGGTGAGGGTCGTGTGGTGAGGGTCGTGTGGTGAGGGTCGTGTGGTAGGGGTCGTGTGGTGAGGGTCGTGTGGTGAGGGTCGTGTGGTGAGGGTCGTGTGGTGAGGGTCGTGTGGTAGGGTCGTGTGGTAGGGTCGTGTGATAGGGGTCGTGTGGTAGGGTCGTGTGGTAGGGTCGTGTGGTAGGGTCGTGTGGTAGGGTCGTGTGGTAGGGGTCGTGTGATAGAGGTGGTCTGATAGAGGTGTTCTGATAGAGGGGGGCTGATAGAGGGGGGGTGATAGAGGTGGTGTGGTACTAGGTGCTAAACATCTTCATCCAATGATGGGCTGAAGCTCTAGATGCTCGATAGACCATATTAGTATGAAATTCTGTTTTATCCATTTTTTTATTATTTTTTTTACTAACTTTGTTATTATTATTATTATGATTTTTCAGCATGTTCAACCGATCAGGCAGTGCAGCTGTGAGTTAGTTTCTGTGTTTATTTTTTTACTGAATTCACTTTTCTTCCTTTTTTATTAATCTTCTCTTTCTCTTCCTCTTCCTTTTTTTTCCCTTCTTCTTTTTTTTAAATTTTTTTCTTCTTTTTTTTTCTTTCTTCTTCTTCTTCCTCTTTCTCCTCCTTTCCCTCTCCACCAAGATGTTGAGATTCAAGCAGGCAGTGAGTCACACAGACCCTTCCTCCAAAGCTTCCTCCCTTGAGAGATGCCTCAGGTACTTCCCATAACAATAATCATTATTACTATTGTTATTAGAAGTAGTAGTAGTAGTAGTAGTAGTAGTAGTAGTAGTAGTAGTGGTAGTAGTAGTAGTAGTAGTAGTAGTAGTAGTAGTAGTAGTAGTAGTAGTAGTAGTAGTAGTAGTAGTAGTAGTAGTAGTAGTAGTAGTAGTAGTAGTCGTTGTCGTCGTCGTCGTCGTAGTAGTAGTAGTAGTAGTAGTAGTAGTAGTAGTACTAGTAGTAGTAGTAGTAGTAGTAGTAGTAGTAGTAGTAGTAGTAGTAGTAGTAGTAGTAGTAGTAGTAGTAGTAGTAGTAGTAGTAGTAGTAGCAGTAGTAGTAGTAGTAGTAGTAGTAGTAGTAGTATTAGTAGTAGTCGTCGTCGTCGTCGTCGTCGTCGTCGTCGTGGTAGTAGTGATGGTATATTAATAAAGAAAAATGATAGTCAACATCTTCAACTTCATCATCACCTTTACAGCTCCCACTTCCGGTCGGACCCATCCCTGCAGTTCGAAGCCTCAATGATCCAGGCCTACATCAACCTCCTGCAACTTCAACTGCCCATACAGGTGATCATTTTTATTATTATTATTATTGTTATTATTTATTTCAATTTTTTTATCTTATTATCTTTTTCATCGTGAATGAATAAATGAATGAATGAATGAATATACGATTTTTTATAGCTCATATTTCGCAAACTAGGTTGCCTTAGAGGCAACACCATTTTTATAATAATAATTTTTATTTATTGCTTTTTTCGTCATCATCATCATTGTTGTCATCATCAGCATCTTCAGCATCATCATCAGCACCATCATCACCTACATCACCAGAGCAACGACGAGAAGACAGCTTCGACCAATGAGGTGCTCCGATCCATTCCTTTTCCACGCCCCCTCACCACCACCAGTGCACTCTCCACCCTCTACTACACCTGCCTCTACCATTACAAAGACCCCCCTGTGAGAGGAAATATTATTTTAAATAAAATTATTAAAATAGAAAAAATAGAAAAATAAAAAGAAAAAGTTTTAAAAAATAACGAAAGCGTTACTTTTTTCCAATTTTTAACTAAAAACTGAGATCCTATATTTTCTTGTTTCTTCTCCAGTGACTTGTTTTTTTAATTTTTTATTCTTCCTCCTTGTCTCACCACAAACACACACACCACCCACAACTCCGCCAACAGACACTGCTGTCCAGTCCACGCCTCATCAAGAAGAACCAAGACGTAACGACCATCTAATTTTTTAAAATTTTTCTTTCAATGTTTTTGTTTTTTTAACGAAAATTTTCGTTTTTTTATAGTTTTTTTAAATACATTGTTTTTATTTTTTTGAATAAACATTTTTTATTCTTTTAATAAAAATTTATTTTTTTCTATTTCATAATTAACATTTTCTATAAAAAAATTATTTTCAACTCATATTGTTATTTTCATTATATTAAAAATTAAATAAAATTACACCTTGCCAGTTGACTGACAAGCAGTTTCTGTGGCAAGCGATGAAGGCTCTGGTGACACTGAAGGATTGGAATGAGTTGGAGAGACTCTTTGTTACCAAGGTTCCGCAACATTTGTTGCTTGTTGTCTTTCAAAATTTGTTGCTGATTGTTCTGCAAAATTTGTTGCTTGTTGTCTTTCAAAATTTGTTGCTGATTGTTCTACAACATTTTTGTTGGTTGTTCTGCAACATTTGTTGCTGGTTTTTCTGCAACATTCGTTTATCTTTATTTTTCAAAAGTATTGCTAGCTATGTTGCAACGTTTCATGTAATCAAGACTGCGGCATCTCTCGTTTTGCAAACTCTTTATCATAGGGTATCTGGTCTTCATGGTAGATATGAGTAGTGGAATGAATGTTGGAATGAATGGTGCATGGTGCATTCCCCCATGCAGAACTGGATGGGCTCCACCAAGATGAGGTCCCCTATCGACTTCGACAGAGTGGTGTCCTACCTCCACCACATGGACGCCCCTCTCGAGGTAGCCATCGTCGTCGTCTTCATCCTCAATATCATCATAATCATCATCATCAATCATCATCATCATCATCATCATCATCATTGTCATCACTATCATCATCTCCTCCAGATCAAAAGCGCTTACTGCAGGCTGATAGACGACTTGGAGACCCGCATAGACACCGCCTGCAGGACCAATTGTCACAAGGTGGTGCTTGAGGTGAGATTCCTTGTTTCTTTAGTTGCTTCATATTACTTTTTGACTTTTTTCTTATTAAAGTTATAATACTTATTAGTAATATTATTAATGGACTATTATCACTATGATAACAATAATAGTAATACAAATTATGAAAAATTTTTATTGGTTATCATGGATATTTCATCAAGATCTACCGGTTTAAATTACCCACAAACAAATACAATAAACAGATAAATACGAACAAACATAATGAAAGAATTACGAACAAATAGACAAACACGAACGAACACAGACGTACAAAGAGCAAAAGAACAAGCGGGCAATCGAGCAATACCAAATAGGACTCAACCCAAACTCTCCAGAAGGCTATTTAGCAGCAGAAATTCTCAGTAATCCGGTGAGCGTTTTTTCTTTTTTGAGAATAATTTGATTAAGGCCTTTTTGATGTTTTTATTTAGATTTTTTTTTTAATTTTCATGTATTATTTGTTCAAATGAAGTGCTATAAAACTTTTTTTGGCTAGATTCGATTCGATTTAAAGAATATTTTTTCAATATTTGACGTATAATACTAATTATAGTCATTTTACTTTTTTCCGATGTTTCATCCAAATCTTGTTCGACCGATTTACAGTTTATAAAGTGGAAAAGGTAAAGCTGCCAAACCTGTACATATGATGGCTGATTTTATCTTTCAAATAAACACAATGAAAAGCTTGCATTTCAAAAATTAAATCGAATGATTTTGAAACTAAGTGTACTTTTAATTTTTTTCAAAATAAATTCATTGATTATAAATTCGTGTAAAACAATTTAAAACGCAAAAAATAGAAAAATATAGAAAGATGAACAAGGGTCAACTGAAAAACAAAACGTTCCTGCGAATCCTTCTACAGGTTGGTCTCTTGTTTGAGCTGGTGAATAGTTAATTTGATTCATTAGTAATTATTATAATTGAGTAATTGGATTGATTAAACCCTGATATCTAACTGAGGAACAACTAAGAAATTGGATATTTCAATATGAGTTTGATATAAAATTCAGCTTAAAACTTATGAAGCTATTGATTCCTAACCGTCTTTTTTAGTTTTTTCTTCACTGAATTATCGTCTGAGGCAGCGAAAGTGGTTTCTTCCGGTGGGTGGTGCTGTCTTCCCTTGTAATGTCCCTTTGCTTTCTTCAATTTTTTTATTTTCCTTTCAACAGGCTCTTTTCTATAAGGTTCCAAACTTCTCGATTCCTCACCACGCACCCCACCAAACTCTTCGCTCCCTTTCTCAGTGCCAGAAACATACTGCGAAGTCCCGTTTGAAGACCTCGTAATGTGGTTGTGGTTGTCTCTTGTGATTTGACTGTCTCCGTGACCTAGTTCGTGTGACACCATTCTTTCATCTTCATCTTCCTCCGCGTCTTCTTCGTCATTTCCCGCCATTTCTTCCTCGACATAGCAAAGCTGTGCTAGTTCCAGAGATCTTTTCAGTTCTTGCAACGTGGCCTTGTCTCCCTTCAACGACCACCACCGTCCCATCATGTCTATCAACTGAATGGTTGAAGATATTTTCTTAACCGTTGAAAATCTTAAAAACATTTTTAAAATATGTTTAAATTGAGCGTCTAGAAACTCTAAACCTTGATTAATTATAAATGAATAAATAAAGTTTAAATATTCAAAATGGTTTTTTGAGTCTTCTCACATACTGATAAGTTAATTAATCCATTTAAAAACGCTGATATAATTATAATTATTAGTCATTTGCAAACGACCTGCTCAGAGAGGCTGTCTGGGCTCCCGGACTGAAGGTCGCTGATCATCTTTACAGTCTTCGAGTCGTCCTGGAGTCGATCGAATAACACCCACGCCAGCTTGATCCAGCCAACATCGGCTTTGAAAAATACTACGTGAGGTCGTTCCACTGCCTCGTCCACCTCACCTTGAGCTTCGGGAATGCTTGTTGAGGTTATTTTTTTCTTCTTTCGCAGCCTACTTTTCACCGCCACCCATTGTGAATCCTGGTCCAAGTGGTCAGTTTGCACAGAGAGGGGTAGTGGTTGTCCGGGTGGTAGAACTGCAAGACACATCGTTGTGGTCTTGTGCACTGTTCCCTCCTTCAGCTGCTCCATCCACAGGGCAGCTACTTCGTCGTGTTTGTGTAGCAGCGGGGGCTGTAGATAGTCCATCGTGTCGTACTCCTTATCCCTCATCTCCACCCTCGAGTCGTTCAGCTTCTGGTACTTCATGAGACTGTCATAGACTGGATTCTCGAACTTTTTGGAGAGTGATAAGCTGGAAACTGACAGATCATCCGAAAGCCACTCGTCGTCTGAAATGAACGAAACATCGGGATCGAGGTCGATCTCTGAGCCACTGAAGCTCTGCAGACTTATGACTCTCTTCATTTCGTAGTGGCCGTACCAGCCAGCTGATGGGAGGGTGTGGTCACCCCTCTTCCTCCTCCTCTTGCGAAACTTCTTCAGCGTCAGCAAGTGCTTCAAAGCACTGGGGTCAGCACTCACAGGCGGTTGCAGGCTTTGGTGGTTTCTGCGGGTCTCATGTCTCAAAGACCTTAAGGCCAGCTGTCTGTAGGTCAGCTTCGAATTGGTCTTGTCTGGCGGTTCAAGGTCTGATAGTTCAGCCTCGCTGTACGCCTTCTTACGTCTTCTTGCCCGTCTGTAGCTTTGTGTCTCTGTGTCCGAGAAGCCTGACATCTTGTGAACTTTAGAGAAAATTAAAAAAAAAATTTGAAAATAAAAAGGATTAATCAGTTTTACTGTTTTGCGAAATGAGCGAACTATTTTGTTTATGAACCTCACTGATATTCAAATAAACAAAATTGATATTTAAACAAAATAGTTATAAAAAAAAAAAAAAAAAGATATGAAGTCTACCATCGTAAGGTCTGTTGGGGTGTTTTGGCAAGAAAGTTGGCATTTTTTTGTCGTACTTTTTGTAGTTGAGGTCATCTGGGTTGTAATTTTTCAGCCGATGGCTATGAGATTTTTTAACATTTTTGTTAGAGTCAATTATCTTTCTTTGAGGTATCGGGGAAAGCTGAGGCTTTGGTGGTTTGAAGACTTGGCTCGAATAATCCGATGTTTTGTTTTGTTTTTTTGTTTCTGTTTCATATTTTTCTATGTTCTCTTTTTTCTTTGTTCCCGTCAGATTTTCGTACATTTTTGAATCAAGTTTCATATAAGGAACTTTAGTGTCTTCGTTGTCTTTGATGGTTGAAGGGATGACAATATCTAATCCCAACTTCTCCAAGTCTCTTATTTCACCTTTCTTCTGATTAACAAAATCCAAAGAGTTTACGTTTCCAGGCGTTTTTTTTGTTGTGCTGTCATCATCTTCTCTCTCGCTTTTGCTTGTTCCTTTCTTTTGTTTTCTGTTCCTTGCGGGTTTTCTCGCTTTTTCGTTCTCATCAAAATCGCTGTTAAAGTCACTTTGAGAAAAACCTTCTTTGCTACTCACCTCAAATTTTTCATTTTTTCTTCCGCCCGTTGTTCTATAACCTTTACTTTTCATTTTTTTCAAACTAGAATCGTTAACTGCGTCGAAGTCTTCACTTACGTTACCGTTTGACTTTCCCCCGTGATTCTTCGATGTAAGTTTATCACTTGTTCTTTTCTCTTCTAACTCTTGACTCTCCGAATATTCCCTTTCAATTTCCTTCTTAAACTCATGCAGATCAACCACAATGGCAGCTTCGTCGTTGTGGTCGTCGTCGTCGTTGTTGTTGTATTTGCTGTCTTTATTGTTGTTTTTGTTGTTGTTGTTGTATTTGTTGTTGTTTTTGTTGTTGTTGTTGTATTTGTTGTAGTTTTTGTTGTTGTTTTTGTTTCTTATTCCCATAGAAGGCTCCTTTTCATAGCTTTCTAGCAGACTGTCTATAGGGCTTTTCTTTTTTTCTTTTGTTTCATTTCTTTTGTTCCTCTCTTTGTTTTTCTCTTCATCTTCTTTCGAGGTTGAGTCATCTTCGTTAGTTTGGTTGTTTTCTGAAGAATCAATCTTATTTTCCTGTTCCTTTTTGTTATTCTTAATTTGATATTGTTCCGGTAATATTTTCGTTTGTTTTTCTGAAAATATAATTTTTAAAATTTAATCAAAGATCAAAATATGGATTATATAATACATATTCATCAATATATAATTGAATATTATGTAATATAAAAAATATATTTAAAAATATTTTAAATATAAAAAAATACTTCCACTCGATCTACCAAGGGTAGTGGTCTTGGTGGTGACGGTAGTAGTGGTGGCTTCCTGATAGAGAGCTTCATCAATGAGATCTGTTTTGGCTTCGATCCTGCCCATCCCTTTGTAGGGCTTAAGGAAGTGGTTGTAATCCTTGTTGGCTTCGAAGGTTTCCTCGGTCCTGGGACCTCGAGGCAGCTTTGGAGGTCCTGGGAAGACGGGTGGTGATGGCCTACTCCACTCTTGTCTCCTCCTCGACGCCGGTGATGTGGCTTCGCTGTCCGATGCCTCACTGCTGCTTTCGATCCTCACCGGCTGAGCGTGAAAGAACTGGCTTCTGGCGGTGTTCTTGTCACTCCTGCTGTATGCCTTCGGAGTCTCTCCTGAAACCCGCAAGTTCAACGATCCACTCGCCTCCACTCCAAACGTCGTTTCTTTTTCTACCGAAACCTGCTGCTTTGGCTCTTGCTCTTTTGTTGGTGTCCTATTCGTGCGTGGTGGAGTCAGGGTTTCCAGCTTGATGGTTTGGTAGGGTGAGCTTTCCAACATTTGAGTAGAAAAACCTTCAACTGAAGCTTCGCGGGGAATTTCGGGTTTTTTATCTTCCAAATTACCTTTTCCTTCTTTCACCACGTCATTTTCTTCCTCCTCTCCCTTTTTCGTGTCCTTTTTAGCCACTTCCTTATCGTCACTCTCATACTCGTCTGTGGACCATCTCTTCCTGAGAGTCTCTACCACCTCAGAGATGCGTCGAGTAGCAGACTCATTCAGCAATCTCTGAGTGGTTTTGATCTCATCCTCCAACTCATCACTACCCATTGACTCGGACTCATAATCGCTGCCTGACTCATAATTTTCGACTGGTGGTGCAGGATCCTCAATGGGCATTCTTTCCATTTCTAACTGCTCTTCATACTGCCGCTGTCTGTTACTCTTCTCATTCTTATTCTTCTTCTTCTTCTCCAACTTCTTGCTCACTTCTGCCTTCGATGGTTCAACGTTCACAACAGCCTCCTCTAAGCTGCTTCCAACTGACTCCTCCGACTCACTTGATATTTTCTTACTTTTCATTCGCTTTTTCTCGCCTTTTACTTTTTCATAAAACCGTTTCAACTCTTCATTTCGATGTTCAGTATCGCTCCTCGACTCCATCTTCTCATAGCCTTCCTTGGGTCGCTTTTTTGATTTCTTTCTGTGCTTATCTTTCTTATTTCCATCATCAAACACCTCATCTTCTTCTTGGAGCTCAATGGTGATCGGTCCTTTCTCATACTCCACCTCAATAGTCTTGGGCTTTCCTTCGTACGTGGTCACACGAATGCCTTCGTCACTCGAGAAGGAGTGGTGTTTACTCTTCGGAGTCTTCCTATGCTTGAGCGTAGAGTCTGAGTCATCTTTGTAATACGAACGTTTGTGTCTCCGATGTCTTCCGTGGTGTCTGGACTCAGAACTGCCATTTCGCCGATGAGAACCGTGTCTTCTTTTCTCGTACGTGGTGGTGGAGGTTTCATCGCTGGAGTAATTGTATTTCCTGTACCTCTTTTCGTCGTAGAGGCTGTTCGTTAAGGTGCTGCTCGATGTATTGTGGTGTGCCTTCCTTCGAGAGGTCCTATAAGGCCTGGAAGATTGTTCCAGAGTGCTTGGAAAAGGGTGCATGGGAGGCAGGTGGTGGTGGTTATCGTCACTCGTGTGCATCAGCTCTTTGCGCATTCTGGGCGAAAAGTAGGAAGATTGCTTTCTGGGGTCTTTGATAAAAACTGAGGAGGAACTTGAGGTGGCTGAAAGGTTGTGTGGCTTGTGTCTATTGTGGTTCTGCTTGGTGTGAGGCTTCGCCATCACCAGAGAGTTTTTGGAAGCGTTGTGTTTGGAGGAACGATCCATCCTAGGTGATGCCAAATGGAGTGAAGAGTTCTGGATGAGACTGAGAGAAGACACGTTCATGACTGGTTTTGGGTTCAACATGCGGTCTTTCAGCAGTTGCTTTGTGACCGCATCTGACGCATGGACCATGTCAATAGCCTTCAGTCTCTCGTTGTTCTCAGTCATCGGATTGGCTCCGATGTTAAGAAGCAACTCTACAATTTTGGGGTGGTTGTTAGCGGCTGCCAAGTGTAACGGTGTGTTTCCCTCTTTGTTGCGTTCGTTCACCTTGGCATTGTATTTAACGAGGATTTTAGCAGTAGCGTAGTAGTGGTCTTTGTCTCTCATCTTGAGGTGCTGGTAAGGAAAGAGAACCAGGCAGTGGAGAGGTGTGTTTGCCTGTGAGTCTGTGAGGTTCACATCAGCTCCAAACTGATCCAAAAGAGCTATGACCGTCTCCACATGACCATTCTCACAGGCCAGGTGCATCTGAGCCTTTTCTCTCTTATCCTGGTAGCATGGGACCTTGGCGTTGATGAGGCCTGGATCACTGGAACAAAACACCTGGAATGATTTCATCAGAGTGAGGCAAATGCTTTAATTGGGTTATATTATATTGAAATAGATAGGAATATATGAAAAGAGATAAGGTGTTTTTTATATTCTTTATTAAATCAAGTCCGGACATACGCTGGAAATGCTACAAAAACACGGCGAACAATCGAACTAAAAAAGGGAAAATTAAAATATACGAGAACTGAATGTTATCAGTCAGCATTGAACTTACAAAAAACGGCAAAAAAATATTACGAAAGAAAAATCAAATTGAAAACGATGAACATTGAGTGTTATGAGCTCATTGAGTACTGAGAAGACGAGAGAGGTATGTTTTGTCTTGGTAGGAGGATAAGATAATAGGACTAGTTAAATTTAATTAGATCAAATTAAATCAGAATAGGTCAGAGTAGAACAGATTGGAATAGAAGAGATTGGATTATATAAAGCCAGTTTTGGTGAAATCAAATAGGACTAGATCCTTGTTTGTAGATTCGAAGACCCTTAGCCAGCAATACAATACAATACAATACAATACGATACAATACAATACAATACAATGCAATACAATAAAATACAAAACAATACAAATACGAATATTATTATAGTGGCATTAACCCCGTAGAGTTTCGAGGACACTCAAAACGTCTTATTTTATAATTATAGTATAAAATTAAAAATATACTTAAATAAATAAATAAATAAACAATAAAAATATCAATCACCTGCACCAGGTGGACGTGGCCCTCCTTGGCAGCAATGTGGCAAGGGATGGTTCCCTGGTTGCCCTTCTGGTGTAGATCTGCCCCTTGTTTCATGAGCGACTTCACCATTTGGAGGTGTCCGTACAGAGCTGCAATGTGGATGGGAGCGTTTCCAAACCGGTCAGGAATCATGCTGTTGGCTCCGCTTGACAACAACATCTTCATGATCACCCAGTCGGCCTTTTTGACTGCCATGATGAAAGGGGTGTCTTCGTTGTGGTCAGGCACGTTGGGGTCTGCGTTGTAACGCATCAGCAACTCCACAGTCCTGCGCAGACCCAGTTCCACAGCCACGTGCAGAGGTGTCAGAACCTCTTTCCTTTTTGTGCTGTACGCGGTGTGGTGAACAAAGTTTGGATTCACACCTACCTCGAGCATGTATCTGTGGGAAAATTTTTTTTTTTTCAAATAGAACCCTGTGATAGAAATACTTTAGCACCTTTACGCCAGCATTCATAGGCGCTCTCGCTAAAAGACAATACCTAATAACCTGAATTTAATACTTCAATCTAATCTACTCTGAGTTAATCTAAATCAAGACATTCGTAACGCGTCCTTTAGCGCTATCTTCAAAGGCGATATTGATTGCAACTTTTTTCCACCTGATGATCGCGGGATCTTCGAGGCGGGTAGCAAGGATGAGAGGGCAGGCGAACTTTTGCGTGGGTCTGTGTTTGATATCCATCACACACAACTCCGCTATCTTCGCATCGTACTGCAACTGTTTCTCGCATATGTGTTTGAAGCTTTTCAAATCGTTGTCACGTATTGAATTCAAAATTTCTGTGCCTGTGAGTAATTCGTATTCGATAATTCAACGAGTCATTGAATATAGGCCTATATTTCAAAGAGGTTTCTACATAGCTTTTGATATAAACAAAGTTGTCAATTTTCTTTAAAAGCGAACTACCGTAATCTTTGATGGTTGACAAAACACCCATTTTTGAAGATGTTTTGTATGCAAAAACATGTATCAAAAATGTTTTTTATGTATTCAAGTTTTCACACTCGTTTTTTTTCGGTCGAGTGCTTACACACCGAAGCCTTGCGTGTTTGTGTATAGTGGAGATACAGGTGGAAATGAAGTTTATCGCTATATAATTAATGGGACTAATTCAATTTCTTCATTTAAATACGTCACTTTACTAAGATTATTTTTGAATCATCGAAAATTTTATAATTATAGAAGGTGGTAAAAGTGACAAATGTGGTTCGTTAGTATCAAGTAGAACGTGCTATCAAAACCACCCAAGACGAAATATTGCCTAAATGTTCAAAAATATAGTTCATGATATGAATAAAAAATCATTTTATTATTAAAAATGAAATCAAAATATTTTATAGAATGAAGGTTTTATAATAAATACAACATAACATTCTTAATTCCAATATATTTAAAGCCTTCAAAAGACTTCGGACTGTTATCACTTAGTCAGTCATAAAGTGGTTATGATATTCAACCATCACATTGAATTGAATTCATTTCAATGTATTCAACAATCATACATATAATGAAAATATATTCAGTAGACCGTTTAATAAAATATATTATATTTAAATAAATTCAATATATTTCACTTTATATAAAATTTAAAAAAAAGAAAATTAATTGAACATTAACTGATTAATCGTTGAAATGATGATCAAAAGAACTTGAAGGAACACTCTCGAAGAGTGTGTGATCAGCACAGACAAACGTTTCCATAAGATAACATTGAATAAAATTAAATTTGAAAGCAGAATAGAAATTGAAAAAAAATGGCGCTAAAGGTGCTGACAGTAGCTTCAAGAGTTGGTGATGGCGGAGTCAGGAGTTGACGATGGCGGAGTCAGGAGTTGACGATGGCGGAGTCAGGAGTTGACGATGGCGGAGTCAGGAGTTGACGATGGCGGAGTCAGGAGTTGACGATGGCGGAGAAGAGGGTGGCAAGCTTGGCTTCGTTGCTGATGATGTTGCTCTTGACCGCGTCGATGAGTTTCACTTGGCGCATCATCTCCTCGTCCAGCTTCCTCAACTGCCCTCGCATCGGCTCTAACACCGCCTCTGTTTTGCTGCGTGGTGGTGTGGTGCTGTGTGGTGGTGGTTGTGGCGGTGCTGTGTGGTGGTAGTATGGTGCTATGTGGTGGTGCTGCTGTGAGGTGGTGGTTGTGGCGGTGCTGTGGTAGTGGTTGTGGCGGTGTTGTGTGGTGGTGGTGGTATGGTGCTATGTGGTGGTGCTGCTGTGAGGTGGTGGTGGTGAGAGATGCTAGAAGATTTGTGATAATGCATTGGTGACGAAATTTAAAACTTTCACTTTAAGTTTCAAAACTCGCTAACAAAACATTGAGTGAGAATTTGTTTCATAATGCTATGATGAATTAACCTGAAATGAAATCATTCAAAAGATCACATTTTCAAAAAGAAAATTTTTTTAAAAATATTCTCAAAAGAAAAATAGAAAAAAAACTCTCAAAAAAAGAATAAAAAAGTGATATTTTAAAATAAAGTACAAAAAATAAATTTTTAAAAATAAAGAGTACAAAAAATAAAATTTCTGAAGACAAAGCACATCTCTCCAGTGGAGTACCTCTCTTCGTTCTGTTGCATGGTGTGGTTGGCCTTGGTCTCCTCATTCCAGGTGTGCACCTCCTTCAGCATCGAGTCCATGTCCTCCTGCAGGAAGTCCATTGTCTTGCCTGCAGGATGGTGGGATGTATAGGGGGTCTGGGGGGTGATTTGTCTGATGGGGGTTTGTTTGTGAGATTGAGATTGTATGTGGTATGTGATACAATTAACTACAATACAAATACAAATATCTCTGTAGTGGTATTGACGGATGGGGAGTTGTTTGTGGGAGGAATTGCATGTGGGATGTGGTATGGTGTGTTTGATGAGAGATGATTGTGTGCGTGTGTGTTCGGCGTGGTGGCGTGCCTAATGAAAGTAAACAGACTTCACACTGCTCAAGAACGCATCGACATGAACGAACGAGGCATTGATGGCGGCTTCAAGTTGCGTTGTAATTCGACAAATCAACCCGTGCAACCGCTTCATTACCTAGCGGATTTATGCTTTTGGTGGTGAGCTGTACCATTTCTCGAATTTGTTCAATCTCCTTCACAATCACATCCTTCTCCTTCTTCTGCATGCCTTCAAACGCATCCTGCAACCAAGTATTATTGTTCTTTTAAATTAATAAAATATTAAAAAAACATCTCTAGTGTTTTCATCCAAAATAGAACTGTAATTTGATAGTTAACAACAAATATCAAATATCGGAATATGAGTCGCGTTTGAATATCGAAATGTGAATCTCGACGAGGTGTGGATTGCTCACGCTGTCTGCGTGATTCTTGAAAGTTGAGACTGATTCCAGCTCCTTCTTCGTCTCCAGAATGTTCTTCACCAGGTCTCCGTGGTCGTCTGCGTTGACTTCGTTGGCTGCTTCCACCTCGGTTGTTTCCATAGGAACCACGTCATCCTTGATGATGTAATCATCATCATCGTCGTCGTCGTCGTCGTCCTTCACTATCTTCAACTTGCTTTCAGCCAAAGTATTTTGAAATCTGGAATTTTTGATGCCAAATGGATTAACAAAATTATCTGTAAAACAAACAGTAAAGCATACAAATACAATAATATATACAAACACTGAGAAGGATTTTTGAAATAAAAATTAAACTTATTAACTCGAGTACGATAAATTTAAAAGTGAATATAGAACAGACTCCTTGGTCTCCTCTGGCTCCTCCTTCTGCTTGAGTTTGGGAGGGGCAGGCCGAGCACTGCTTGGTCGAGCCATCCTGCATGGTGCAATGAATCTGTTAGATTCAGTAGCTGATTTTTTTTTTGAATTATTTTTCAAACATTAAAATGAGATTTAGTTCAAAAAAGGTATTTTCAAACTTGAATTTAATAATTGAACAAAAAATATTTTCAAACCTTTTTAATTTAAATTATTTTCAAACCTAAAAACTTTTTGTAACCTCCAGTCAATAAATTTTTGAATTCACAAACACTGTGACATTCTATTTTAAATTATCGCGCAACTCTTGTGTGGCGCTTAAACAAGATTTATCCATATTGACTGTTATTTCTATCATGGTTTGCTTCTATTTTGGCAACAAATCAACAGAAGAAGTTGAAGATTTTTAAAAACCAAAGTATGGATACCTGTAGTTGCTGGATTGGTGTTGGTCCTTTCTGTTTTCTCCTTCAACTAGCTTGGAAGAAGCATTGGAGTCCTCCTTTCCCTCCTCCTCCTCCTTCCTCTCCCGATGCCTGCTCCTCCTCCTACTGCCTTCCCTGCTAGACTTCCTCTCTTTACTTGACTTCCTCTCTCTACTAGTCTTCCTCTCTCTACTTGTCTTCCTCTCTTTACTAGTCTTCCTCTCTTTACTAGTCTTTCTCTCTTTACTGGTCTTTCTCTCTTTACTGGTCTTTCTCTCCTTCCTCTCATCACCTCCCTTATCTTTATCACGCCTCTGGCTTCTGCTTTCATCATGTTTTTTATCTTCTTTTTTTTTATCTTTTCTTTTTTCACTCTTCCTTCTATGCTCCTCATTTTTCTCTGATCTTCTGTGATCTTCATCCTCATGCCTTCTCCTCCTCCTCTCATCTTCACTCCTTCCATGACTTCTGTTCTTTGCATCATTCCCATCACCACCATCATCATGGTGTTTCTTCCTCCTACCCTCTTCTCGACTTGCTTCTTCTCCATGCTTTGATCTGTGTTTTCTATCTTTGTCATCAGTCTTCTCTCTACCTTCTTTCTCTCTTCTTTTTTTATCTTTTTCCTCTGACGTTTTGTCACCTATTTCATCAGATTTTGTTTGTTTGTCATCCTTATGACTGCTTCTGTGTTTTCTTTTTTCTTTGTTTTCTCCATCTTCCACCTTTCTTTCCTTTTTGAAATGAAATACTTTCAACATTTTATAGTCATTGATAAAAATTAGGTACTTTTGAGTTATTAAAAAAAAATATTATTCATCTCAGTGCTTACTTCTGTGTGTTTGACTGATTTGTTTAAAAGCTTTTTGACATATTCATCATTGTCAACCTGGAAAAAAATTTTTAAATGAGTTTTATAATGAAAATAGAAGTTAACTTACTTAATTTTGACAAATATTTACATTTTTTTCAATAGCGGCTGCAAGTTGTTGTAGCATTTCATTAGTCTTCTCGGCTTCGACGCCAGCTATCATCTTTTGAGGCTTCGAGGCGACATCTTTTTCTGTCACTAAAGCTGGAAAATTATTTTAAAGTTTCAATTTACTTTTGTATTCTCCTGATAAAATTTAATCTTAATGAACCTTCGAAATCATATTTTGTAATGAAGACTGTACATTCAAAGACACGCTCTGAAGCAGGCTAAAAATGAATTTTAAAAGGCGGCAACATAGTTAAAGAGCCAATAGGGCTTTAAACCAATAAAGCTCTAGAAAAAGAGTCTCTCATGAACTTTTATATTAAAAAAATAATTTGATGAAAAATTTTTTTGCTCTTTTGACTAACATTTTATTTAAATTTGAATATATGATGATTCACATATACTTACATATAAAACTAATAGCTTTTTGAAGAAAGGCTAACTTTGCTGCCTTCTCCTGTAATGGGATATCAATAATTTTTTGTTCAAAAACATTCAACGTTTGGTATAACTGTTAAAATATAATTTTTGTAAACTTTTTCTTTACTTGTAAGAATCCCATATAGTCCTACCTTCACGTTTTCAGAATTAATTTCTGAGTCATTGAATAAACCTTTCATGAATCCCGTGGTTTTAATTACCTATAAAATAATAACAACCCAATTAGTCAAAACTTCAAAAAAATACTTTTTTAGATTAAATTTAAAATACTAACAGATGTGAAAATATCATGTAGAAATCTGAACGGGGGTTTGCTGAGCAATTTTTCGGTTAAAGGTGGTTTTTTAATTATTTTGCCCAAAGTATTTTGAGTTTTTTTTATAATCTCGCCATCAATAATTTGAAGACTCATTTCGGAATTTCACCGTTTTTGACAACGAATTTTTGATATTATCAAATATACTATTTTCGTTGTCTATGGTAACCAAGAATGAAGATCAAAATAAGCTTATAGTTTTTGAATATTTTTCCTTGAGCTATTTTTTCAAGCTAATTAATTTCATTTCATCGCACGTTTTGTTTTTAATTTTTTTTACAGATTTTAAACTATTTTTTTCGTTATTTCAATTTTTTCTTCACTTGTTCTTTCATAGTCTTTATTAGGTCCTTTTTAAGATTACTCCTGCAAACGCTAACTCCAAAGAAGTTATGAAAATGGGGCGATAGTGATTGGATAAGATTATTTATTTTTTCAATAGGATGGATAATACTATTTATCCACTGAGCAAGAAAAAAATGACTGTTTGATGTTGTTGTAGATGGTCGACAAAGGCTCACAGATTGCAAAGAAAATAAGTTTGAAAAACCAGCCTGGAAGACCATCAGATCCTGTTCCTCCAGAGAAACTTTTATTCAGAGTATAATATACAGTAGAAGATGTGATATAATTAATATTGTGTGGTTCTGATAGCTTATGTGTGGGTTCAATATAGTTGGACGAGCTAGATATAGAAGCAAAATAACTATTGAATGTATCGGCATCAATGTTGAAGTTAGGTTTGCAGGAGGAACCTGTGTCTTGATATGGGAAACATAAGTAGCAGAGTTGAATAACTTAGCATCTATATTGATACCATATAACCTATCAAGATTATTTCCTCTATGAGTTGGTCCATAGTAAATTGATTGAAGACCAGTTTGTATGAGACTTTTATGCGACAATGAATTGAAATCACCATCTAGAATATACTGGTTACTATGATCTAGATTAAAATGAGAGATCATCTGACTTATTTAGACGTGATTCTGAATTTAATGGTTTAGATGGATGATATAACCCACAAATAAAATAATCAATATTATTGAAGGTGCACTTGACAATAAAAGTTTCAAGTGAACCTATACTTTTGGACTTCTCAATACTCAATAAAATTCCTTTTTCTATAATTATTTTTATAGTCATCAACGCCTCTCTTGCTTACCGTCGTGTTTTCAAAATCCTCAATTAGAATCAGACATTTCCAGCGTATGTCTGGATTTGATCTAATGAAAACTATAGAAAAAAAATACTTCAGAGCGTTTGAACGTGATTGTAAATTTTCTGGCCAGAAAGCGATTTTTGAAAAGATCTCGAAGACAATTGCTTATTCTTTTTCACAGAAAGTTATAAAATCACTTTGAATTGTATTTACGTACAACGGTTTTCTATTTTTAGGTTTGGAATTCAGTCTTCAACGAGCAACTTCACAAACAAATAGCCGACTCCCAGAGCCGCCCAAGTAAGACTCGACAGCAAAGGCATTTGTCCAGACATCATGGGAAGAGAAGGAAAGCCAGGCACAGTATCTGAAAAAAAAAGCTTTTCATTATTCAAATCTTAAAAACTTTTGAAAATTAAAATTTGAAATTGTTTTAAATAAAAATAATTATAACTGAAATGATTGTCTGAAATATAACTGAAATGATTGTCTGAAATATAACTGAAATGATTCAGAAATGATAAAAAAGCATACATGGGTTGAAGTTGGCGAAGATAATGTCAGTGGAAGGAGGGTAAACTTGAGGGAAACGTGTAATTCAGTATTTTATTTGAAAGTTTTAAAATATACTGCATATTCAAAAATACTTTTTCGAAAACCAATTTCAAAATATTCAGTTTTTAAAGTTTTTGGTCGAATAGAATATATTTTTTATCAGATTAATATTAATTTTAATAATTTAATCCACTAATTAATTAATTTTTCAACATAATTCTTTTTTCAAGAATGATGAAAAAACTTTTCCAATTTTCACTATTTTTTATTGGTTCAGTTCAGCGCTATACAAATGCTTTATTCAGCCTAGATTGGAGTAGACCAGACACTCACCCAAGCAGAGCTCGGTGTATGGATCGGTGCCGTTGAACTTACAGATTCCCTCGATGTCTGAATGTCGTTTAAAAATAATAATGGTAATAATAATAATAATAAAAATAATAATAATAATAATAATAAAAAAAAAAATAATAATAATAATAATAATAATAATAATAATAATAATAATAATAATAATAATAATAATAATAATAATAATAATAATAATAATAATAATAATAATAATAATAATAATAATAATAATAATAATAATAATAATAATAATAATAATAATAATAATAATAATAATAATAATAATAATAATAATAATAATAATAATAATAATAATATAGGATACTTGGATGAATAATGATAATAAAATAAATTATTATTATTATTTTCAAAAAGGATACTAATAATAATAATAATAATAAAAACAATAATAGAAATTGGGACTGACAGTCATTGAAATCCATGGAGCAGGAGTTCTCGCGGTAGCGGAAGCTGATGAGGTTACGTTGCATTTCGGTAAGAGTCCTCAAGCTCCTGCACTTCTTCCGCGTTTCCACCATCTTCACAAACTTACAAAAGTACGTCGCTTCTAAACGCCCTCTAGCGAATGTGTAGAAATATGGATTGGTAATTGAAATCTAGTGTTGTTTGGTTTTAGTATGGATTAATTCAAAAAAGTGGTTTTTGTTATTGTTTATAAATTTATAGGAATTGATAAAAAAAGATTATAAAAATATATTTTTCTACTCTGACAACCATCAATTCATCAAATCAACCCCTCTCATTGGCCATAATTCATAAATTTAAGGGGTTGAATTGTCAAGAATGGAAAATAAAATATGCGAATAAAGTAAACAATGAGATTGTATGGTTTGTGCTATCTAGCGAAATTTTGTGATCATTTTTATACAATTAACTAGATTATAATTAGATTAGATAGGTTAGATAAAATAAGACTAGATCAGATTAGAATAGATAAGATTAGAATAGATAAGATTAGAATAGATAAGATTAGAATAGATAAGATTAGAATAGATAAGATTAGAATAGATAAGATTAGAATAGATAAGATTAGAATAGATAAGATTAGAATAGATAAGCTTAGAATAGATAAGATTAGAATAGATAAGATTAGAATAGCTACGGTTTAAAAAGTTAAATTTAAGTAGATAAGATAAGAGTAGACAAGATAAGAAAAGTTAAATTCAAGTAGACAAGATGAGAGAAGTTGAACTTGAGTAGAAGAGAGTAGAATAATTTCAAACTCACTTACTCACAACGATCTTTGTTGTAAAACTTTTCAACGCAGTCGCCGTCGTGATTTATGTCTTCTACGTCCAAACAATTGTCCACTAACACAGACATGTCTGAAAAGACGAACAGGTTTTATTGGGTTTTATAAATATACTTAAGATTCATGCATAGATCAAACGTCGAGATACAGGGAGTTTAGTGGCTGAAGAAAACAGCAGAAGCAACCTTAGTAGCAATATTTTTATGTTGAATCAACCAGCTCCACCACCAACATCAACATTTTCCCAACACTAGCCATCACGGACTCCACCATCAAAAACTTCAACACCACAGTAATCCCACAAATAACCACCAACTCAACAACAAAACACAAATAACAACAAAACCAACAACCCAACAACAACACCACCAACAGCCCCACGACAACATCAACCACACAACACCCCCACCAACATGGTGCTTGGTCAGGAAGTTCTGGCAATCCACGGCAGAGGCTATTGAAGCCCCTGTACAGAATAAAAGCTTCATTCTCGTCCTTGTTCGTCATGCAGTACCCTGGACCTTTCATCGAAATACACATCGACATATCCTCCATGTAGGGTCTGGGCGTTTGTGGGATATGGGAAAGTTACAGAGATTGTGGAAGATGAGGTGGATTGTGAAGGGTTGGTGAGTTGGTCGGTTGTGAGGGTGGTTGAGTGGATTGTGGGAGATTGTGTGGGTTGTGAGGAGTTGGCATTGTGAGCTATGTAAGTGGTTTTGAAAAGGTAAGAGTAAGGGTTAAAAGTTTTGTTAGGGAAAGGGTAAGCGCAAGTGGTCACGTGAGTCATTGAGTGAGGATTATAAAAAATATAGTTACGTATTTGTGTATTTTATGTGCTCGAAAAAAATTCATTTTTCTAGCTTCATAAAATTAAAAAAATAATCAAATAACAAATTTCAAAAAAACATTTTTTTTTAAATTTATTATTATTTTGTAGTATGAACTTCACACACTCGCAATACTTGGTCCTGATCTGCTTGTAGTTAGTGAGTGTTTGCATTTCTTTTCTTATCTCCGGGTCTTGAATCTTCACCACGCACTCCTTCCATGCAGTTGAGGCGTTGCATTCCTCGCCTGCAGGGTTTGGAACTCCGAGGTTTGAAACATCGAGTTTGTTTTCAATATTAATTATTAGATCAAGTCCAGACAGAAGCTCAAAATGGTACAGAATGCGGCGAACAATCGAAGGGAAGAAGGAAAAGTTAAAATTTACGAGAACTGAATGTTATCTGTCATGGGAGTGAGCATTAGACACACAAAAAACGGCAAAAAAAAGATATTAAGAAAAAAACAAGTAGAAAAAAAGGTTCAAGTTAAAAACGATGAACAATGAGTATTATGAGCTTATTGAGTATTGAGAAAACGAGGAAGGAATGTATCGTTTTGGTAAGAGAAGTAGAGTATTTTGGTGTAATAGGGCGTTCGTCTCCGACTTTTATTTAGTTTTTTTAATGGTTGATAGTTTAAAAAACCAATTTTTTTTTTTTTTTTTTATTAATTTCTCATTTTTAAAACGATTTCAACTGTTTGGAACTTTTGATCGTAGTTTTTTTTTGTGTTTTTGAAACGAATGACAGATCTCACACTTCGATTTACACTCCAAGATCAAAAAAAATTAAACTACCGAGATTTTTCATGTGTAGGAGTTTGTGAAACTGGTCTAAAATAATATGGAACCAACCAAAAAATCTTTGTAACCAGCCATAAAACCTATAAAAGCAACTCATGGAATCTATAAAGTCACTAAAAAATCCGAGAAAGCGCTATAAAATTTGATTAAACCGCTTTAAAAAGCCTATGAAACGAACACGTTATTTGAGAGAGGGAGAAGCATAGGAGGATGAAGACCAGAGGCGCCTGTATTGGTGGCATCTTAAAACCACTTCGAAGATGTTAGTTATGTTCGCTATAAAATTGTTTTTAAGTTGTGAATTTGAGTTAGCAACCGGATTACGTCACAAAGCATAAATGTTTATTTCATTTTGTTTTTTAATTTAAAATTTTATTTGTTAATATAATGTCCACTGAATAAAATGAAAATTTCCGAAAAGTACACACCCGTGATTTTTCAATCCCCACTCGACACTCATATACATTTTCGTCGTTTAAGTTATATTTCCAGCTTTTTAAATATTTTTTTCTTTTTTTCTCTCTTCATTTACTTCTTCTTCTTCTTCATCATCTTCGTTCTTGTTTTTCTTCCTCTTCTTTTTTCTATAGCCCTTCAAAAGCAAGTCCAAAAAAAACGCCAGAAATGGTACAGAACATTCCAGTTCCAATTCAGTTTCCGGCGCAGGGAAGCGTGCATAGTTGTTACTTTAATCTACTTTAATTTTTTTTTAATTATTAACTATTTAAAATGTGAATTTTCTAAAGTTAGTTATAAAAAACTTCATTTTCCTAAGAATTATAGTTCTTGCTGATTGCGAAGATTTTTTTCATATTACCCAATCCGTCATTTTTCCATTTGAAATACAGAAATTGCAGTGAAATTGTTAACCGATGCCTACATAAATAACGTTTGACATTCAACAAGAAAGTGAACAAGTGTTGAAAGGCATTGCAAAGAATTGTGGTATCCTGACGGACTTGTGAAGCTGAGAAATGGCTGAGGAAAAATAGAAGAAAAGAAGAAATAACTTGAAATACCTTTATAATAGTTATGTTACGTGGTTTTTAGATATGATTAAACTTTCAACTTTTAAGACTCATTAATTTGATTTAATAGACAATTCTGCCCTTGAATTTCTTAAAACCTTTTAACATTCCGGTTTTCGTAAATTTGATGAAGCATTCTTTAATAGTCATTCAATATAAACTATGACTCAATTCTAACTTTTGAGATTCATAAATTTGATTCTATACTCAGTTTTTGATTTCTTGCAACAAACAATTGACAGTTCCTATGACATTCAATTATAATGAATTATAAAAATTCAATACTTTTCGTACCAAGACAAAACATTCCTCCCTCGTCTTCTCAATACTCAATAAGCTCATAATAATCATTGTTCATCGTTTTTAATTTGAACTTTTTTCTCACTGTTTTTTTGCCGTTATTTTTTTTCATATATTTCCAGTCGCACGTGTATGGCCGTTTTGTTCAGACATTTTATTTATTTATTTTTAAACCGCTTCTTCGGTTGGAATTTAAAATTAATTTCAAAAGATCTCATTTTTAAATAGTTTCAGTTTTAGCATGTCCCGAAGATTTCAAAAGATTACAAAATTCGCCTTTTTGAACAACTTTTTATTAAGTTAATCAACAATTTGATCATCTCATTTCATTTGAAAGGAAAAATTTGAGTCGTGTGAAAATAATAAATTTCGACTGAAATAAAGGAATCTAAAGAAAAAATAAGATGAAAAAATAATTATGAAAGAAACAAAAAAAACAGGAAAAAAATTACTTTTGACATGGACGTTGTCAAAGTGAAAAGAATTAAAATTATTTTTAGTTAACTTAATGTATGAAAGAGTAAAAATAATTTCAATATTGTGCAACCTTCGTAAGGGACTGAGATCTTCTACTTATTTCAATTATTTAGGATACCTTTAAATAGTACTTATGCTAAATCTGCATTTTCCTACTGTGGGCTCCTTTTATGGAACTCTTCTCCCCAATCTCACCTCTATTACTTCTCTACTTTCATTTCGTAAAGCTCTTAAAACTCTTGTTCAAACAGTTCGTGCAGAGCGCTCTTGAACAGTGTGTAATCAGTACAATACAAATAATTTGATTATATTAGATTAGCACATGATAGAGGGTGCTGGTATATTTGGGAACGGGCGTTCATCAAAATTCAAATTATTGATTTGATTTGTGATTATTTGAAAAAGAAAGTTATTTTTTTACTAATTTACTAAGCAAAGAGTTAATTTTTTTGAAATATTGTTGATTGGTGAATCTGCACCACGAAGTTGCTGTATATTTCATGCGAAAGACTAAAGCTTCAGTGATGTTATGTAAATGTGAACCAAATATAGAGTGGTTTCAAAGATTGAATTTGAAAAAAGTCATTTAATTAATTTTTCTTTTATATTTATATTTTTATTTTTATTTAGTAAGATTGAAGTTCAAGTGATTACTCAAAAACTTTGAAGCCGAGGTATTTTTTAGAAGTACATTATATTTTTTTCGAATAACATACATATATTGTTTAAAAATTTGTATTTAAAAGCTGACACTAGTTTTCTCTAACATTTTTTTAGACTCGGTGGCGCTTGTAAATTTGTGTAACAAATTATTCATTGAATTTTACGAAGGATTTATAAAATGGCGAGTTTGAAGGAATCAGAAAAAGATGCTGAAATTTTGACTACTTGGGCCAAGAAGTGGGATGTATGCCCTCGCTGGCACGAACAAAAAGTTAACATGTAATGATCTTTCTTATTCTGTGAGCGCCCTTGAACAAAATGTCAAAAAACGCTTTACAATTTTTTTTGTTAGACTATGCTAAATAAGATTCAATTTTCAACGTTTGGAAAACTTTTGCCTTTATTTCGTAATCACAGTTTGGATATTTTGATAATTTTTGATAAGTCAGTATATTTCTATTCCAAGGGTTTTTCTTTTTTTATATTTTTTATTTGGTTAATTTCCATACTGATTATTTTATTATTTTAAATACTCAAGTTACATTTTTCTTCACTACCTTCCTGTATTGTTTCCATCTGTACATTTAGACCATTTTTATGTTCCCTTTACCTTAAAAAGTGTTTTGTGACTCCCATTAACTTCACCATGTTCTTATATGTATTCTTCATGCGATGAATATTGACCATTTCATTTCATGTAACTTTGACTAGTCATTTTGAATTTTTTGTAGTTTTCTTCTGCAACAAACCAATATTATGATGCTTCTTTTTTCCAACAGACATCTTCATTCCCTTCTCTCAGAACACTCAATTTTCTAACAGATCAACTTCAAAGCACTATACAATTAAAAAAACACAATCCATTATTACAAATAATTAAAAATTATTTCAACTTCATCACCACAGCTACTTGGAGAAACACTTTGATCGAGTTCGGAGCATAAAGGCAAAAGATGAGGAATTCAAAGTGTTTGTGCCTTTGTGTGGCAAGTCACTAGACCTCAAATGGTACTCTTTCATTCAATTCAATTCAACTTTAGAAATGTTTTGATTAGATTAGATAAGATTAGAAAAATAATAATCATCAGATTAATCAACTTAACATTGATTTTAAATAACATTATTTAAAACTCAATTCACCAAGTATTTGTTTTAATTTTTGACAACTTCATTGTCTTTTTGTTCATTGTTCCGAACATTTAAGCATCTATTTGGATTTTCTTTTATAATATAATACTTGTTGAAACGTTTTTGCTTCAAACAGTTTGTAGCAGAGCGCTCTTGCTCAGTGCACAATCAAGGCTATACAAATGCTTTAATTAGATTAGATCATATCTTGAGAAAAAACATTCATTATTAAATTATAAAAATTATAATAAGAGTAATTTTACTAATTAATATTGGAAAAAATCATTGTTACCAATATTCTCTATTATGCTCATTTACATATGATTAACCACTTGGCTCTTAATCTAATCACTCAAGGTTGTTGGACAAGGGCTGTCGTGTTGTTGGGGTGGATGGAGTGGAAAAGGCGATCAAAGAATTCTTCCGGGAACACAAATTGTCCTTCACAGTGACCCCCCTGCAAAACCATGACTCCCTCTATCAGGTTCGGAGCTCATAGCGACAGAGCTTAAAAATGGTGATGGTAGATAATTTAATCAAGCAAATGTCTGTTTTTAAAATATTTAATGAGTTATTTTATTGATTTAGATAATAATTATTTCAATAATTTAAATAATTATTATTTTAATCATTTAACTAATTATTATTTTAATCATTTAAAGTATTGTTATTTTAATAATTTGAATTATTATTATTTTAATAATTAAAATTGATATTATTTTGATAATTGAAATCAGTACTATCTCAATGAGTACAAATATAAGGTGGTATTTTAAAGAATACAAACACATCCTCATTTCAAAAATGGCAAAACTAGCAACTGAGGCATATTTTACTTCTCTTATTATTATTATTATTATTATTATTATTATTATTATTATTATTGTTTTTTGTTGTTATCATTATTATTATTGTTGTTAGTATAATTATTTAACTTGTTATTGTTATTATTATTATTTATTTACTTTTATTATTATTATTATTATTATTATTATTATTATTATTATTATTGTTGTTGTTTTTTGTTGTTATCATTATTATTATTATTATTATTATTATTATTAATATTATTATTATTATTATTTTTATTTTTATTATTATTATTATTTTTTTTATTATTATTATTATTATTATTATTATTATTATTATTATTATTATTATTATTATTATTATTATTATTATTATTATTATTATTATTATCATTATTATTATCAATATTTTTATAAGAGATTTTGCAAAAATAAATTCACGTATTCCACTGATTTAATGAACAATTGAAAGAGGGAAAGCCACTAAAAATGGTTAATTTCAAAAATTCTCTAGTGCAATGAACGGCCACTCAGCATCTACCACTGCAATCTTTTTGAATTTTCCAAGTAAGTTTGTTTTTTTTAATTTTATTTATAAGATGATAATTTATCATTTTGTTGGCCAAAATATGTGAATAATCAAATACTAAAATAATATAATGTTAGTAATAAAAGGCAGAATGACAATAATAATAATAATAATAATAATACTGATAACGCATGACAATTATACATAGATGAAATAATCGTATATACAATAATCGTTGTTTTTATTATAAATTAATAATTTTTTCAATAATAATTTTAATATAAAATAATTATAATTATAGTACAAACCAATAATACTTTCCATAATAATACTCATAATATAAAATAATTATTAGTTTTAAATAATAATCAATAATGAAAAAATATATTAAAACACAAGATAACTCCATCTTTGCTCTCTTACTCCCAACCCTTGCAACAATCCTCACGCACAAGATACTATTTCCTAGGTACAACTCAGAGAAGTATGACCTGGTCTGGGACAGAGGGAGTTTCGTGGCCGTCAACTACGAACAAAGACAAAGGTTGCAACGTAAAAAGTTTTTTTTTTTTCAATATTTTTTTTACAATTTCAAAAATAAAAATATTTATTAAAAATTTAAAAATATTTTTTAGTTTTAAAAATTTACGATATTCAAAACAAGCTTTTCAAAACATCAATCCGTGATTAATTTTGGTTAATGCATCATTCGGACTGGATGATGTGATTCACGCCTTCAATTTTCGTAACTTTCAAAAATTATGATTGAGGATTATCCTTTACTTCACTTTTCGTTTTACAACTTATTATTCTTATTATTTTATTATTATTCCAATTCTTTTTTTAATAAATTATATAATTATTATTGTCATTATTTAAAAAAATATATAATTATTATTGTCATTATTTAAAAAAAAATATAATTATTATTGTCATTATTTTAAAAAAATATAATTATTATTGTCATTATTTAAAAAAAAAATATAATTATTATTGTCATTATTTAAAAAAATATAATTATTATTGTCATTATTTAAAAAAAAATATCATTATTAATAACGTTATTACTTCTTTTAACATTATTATTATTATGTTTCAAATTATTATCTTTGTTGTTTTTATAATTATTATTTATATTATTATTTTTTAAATAATTATTATTACTATTATTATCATCATCATCAGCATCATCATCATTATCATCATCATCACCATCATCATCATCATTATCATCGTCACTATAACCGTTTCATTCCAATGCAGGTATGCCACTTTGATGAAGAGTCTGTATGCTGGAAAGTTCCACCACCTTCTGGAATCGTACTTTTATGAGTCTGCCACCTTCAATGGTGGGTCTGCCTGCTGCTGTTGTGGATGTTGTAGCTGCTATGTCCTCTGATGTTGTAGCTATGTTCTACTTCTAGATTTCATATCTATGTTGTAGTTATAGATTTCATATCTATGTTGAACTTTTAGATTTCATATCTATGTTCTACTTTTAGATTGCATATCTATGTTGTATTTTATCATATATTTGTTTTATAGTTTATAATGTTATATCTATACTATAATTTTAAATTTTTGTCCATGTTATATATATGCTATAAGTTAATATATGTCACATCGTTATGTGTTCATGTGTTCTATTACTTATTGTGCCTATCTTCCAAGACTAAAGCATCCATTGCGATAGTAAAAAACATTCAGCAATATCACGTGATTTTTGAAACGGCTTCAAACTGCTTCTTTAAAGTTTCTTCACACTCCACAATGCCCATCACCTTTCCAGATAACCCAAGGAAGTTGCCCTTGCAAGAGGTCAAAGAGCTTCTGGGTGAGGAGTCTTTGCATCTCTTCCTTCAAACACTCGAAGACACCGAGAGTTTATCACCAATAAAGCAAACTATAGTGATACAATAGAAAACGAATGAATGAAAAATGATAATTTCATAATTATAGTAGTGATACTACTACTATTACTACTACTACTACTACTACTACTACTACTACTACTACTACTACTACTACTACTACTACTAATACTACTACTACTACTACTACTACTACTACTACTACTACTACTACTACTACTAATACTACTACTACTACTACTACTACTACTACTACTACTACTACTACTACTACTACTACTACTAATACTACTACTACTACTACTACTACTACTACTACTACTTATACTACTCAACAACCTGCAGGAGGGGAGTTGGCTTACGAGCACTTGGATTCGGAGGACCGCAAGGAGAGGTTTGAGAGCTCCTTCGGTCACCTCTTCCAACACGCCACACTCCTTATCTTCATCATCTCATCGCCCTAATGAGGATGATGATGATGATGATGAGGATGATGATGATGATGATGATGATGATGATGATGATGATGATGATGATGATGATGATGATGATGATGATGATGATGAGGATGATGATGATGATGATGATGATGATGATGATTATGAAGTTTATGGTTCAAGTATCATCAGTATTTTCAGCCGTAGCACGCTATAATAATAATTCAATTGTTGAATCCATGAAAAGATTCATTGATCATAAACTCTTCAATCCGGTGGCATAATTGGGCCTTTGTTCTTTCAATGTTTCATTTGTCTCATTTACAACATTTATAATCGCGATCGTGGCGCACCGCATTAGGGTGCTTTTCTGGGTAAAAGTTGAAGTGTTGGGGCCGGCTTTGGGTGGTCCCATCTACCTCTGTCATTTTTACCTTTTTATCAATAATGTTCTGATTGAATGAACCTCGAAGCATTTTGAAATTTTCATAACCAATTTTTTTATGCATCCCGGTGGTTTTTTGCTTTAAATTCAAATTTATAATCATTTTTTAATTTTTTTTTGTACTACTAAAATCGGAAAATTTGTTTACAATTTAAAATTTGATAACAATAAAAATAAGATAACGTTGCATTGCATAATTTTTTTGTTATTTACCCAATAATAATACAATGGCAAAGTTAACGTTATTTTATATTTTCACAAAAAACTCACTTTTTATGAAGTTATGGCTGAATAATTGATAAATTGCATCATAAAACAATATAGAGAACATAAATCATTGGTTAATTAATTGTAATAAAAAATTCGGCAGCCTGAGAAACTCATGAAAAGCTTAATGGCTTTATCTTAGAGGTGAATTTAATGAAAATGTCCAAATACTCAAAAACATAAATGTTGTACAGGAGAATAACCTGGAAATTTTTCAGTTATAATTGTTTTGTGCTTATTGATGTTTCATGAAACTGCAGCCGAGTCTAAATCTATCTTAATCTTCATCTTAGAATGTAAGAGATGATTGGAGAAGTTGCCGAGCCAACGAGGAGTTAGACATCGACTTAGTCTGCTGAAAGAATACATTGGAAGAACCATCTTATTTTTTCATGGTTGTTATTTTCGAAATGAAACAAACTTTAAGCTGATTTTTAAATAAATTATATTATTCATTTCATATCATAATTTATTTAATTTCATTATCTGGTTGAATTTATCGATTTTCCAAAATAACTTTTGATACTTGACGAATACTAACTTTTCTTGAGTTAATTTAACTTTGGACATTATTTTGCATGCGACTTTAAATACTAAAGCCTTTTATAGCACCTGTTTAAAAAAAAAAAACTTGTCTGGGTATTAAAAATTTACGAAAAAGAGTATACTGAAATTAAATAGAAATAAAAGTACATTTGGTTATTCATAATCAATATTATATATAAAACTTGACTTCTATTCTAATTAACAACTATAATATTTTCCGAATTATTGAATCACTCATCCTTTATAAGCAGTTTAAATATAGCTTTATTCACGTGATTGTGCCTAACAACTACTATCGTCCGTGGGTGAACTGGCTTCACTCGTTCTAATATAAGGTTTTAAAAGTTTTAATTTTATTTTCTGATAGAAAATTTAAATTCCAAAATTTTATGATGAACTACTCATGATGAGAATTAAGTCGTTGTTTGGGATATTCAGGGCGGATAAATTAGAAGAAACTCAAGAAAGGATCAGTGGGAGTGACGAGGAAGAAGTTGATTTAGAAGAAATAAACTTAGAAACACAACTACCCGAAAAATGTGGCGTTCTCAGCAAATGGACGAACTACATGAACGGTTGGCAAGACCGGTTCTTTCTGGTGAAACAAGGGACCATGAGTTACTACAAGAGCGAGGAAGACATGTCGGTTGGTTGCAGAGGAACAGTCATCCTTTCAAAAGCTGTCATTTCGGTATATTTTATTGATATTTTCAGTTTAGCTCATTTAAATATTTGAATTCTCTTCATTTTCCTTTCATTCTTACTGTTCTCAACTTTCCCAAACTTCAAGCTTGAATTTTTGAATAATTAAAATACTCGATCGTTTCAGACGTCTGCTCAGAAGCGTTAGCTTTTTTAATTTTGTCCAAAACTATAATACTTATTCAACTTAAATTTTTATTTTTATCAAGTGTTAATACTGAAATAAAGTTTCCTAAAATAAATAAAAAAAACGAAATAAAGTTTCTTAAAATAAAAAAAAACTAAAAATACATTTTTATGAAAGGGCTAATCATTCTTGCAAGTATGGTTCTGTCATGTGGTTTTTTTAGTTTCAAGATATGGTCTTTGTGTAGTCTGAACCAATTTACATAATTATTCTTTTGCCCACTTGAAAAAGTGATAACACCAGTAGCACAGCTGAACTCTTGTATTTTTGGGTGATCAATCATCTATCTTGAATTGCATATAGGCTTGAAATAAAATCCTGCATATGACTTCTAAAGGTTTCCAAAGATCTTTTTATCTTTTATTCTTACTTTTTTGAAATCTTATTTCTCTCTTTTTTTCGTTTTGGTTTGAGTAATTATTTTTAAAAGCAATTCAATCAAATTGATTTTTTCCATAGATTAATTTCCAAAATTCTATTCATTTAAGACCAGGTGTAGAAATATGGCATGTATGAACTTTCCAATTAACAAATAATCTTTTCACTGCTTTGACAGATTAAATCACACACACATACACACACACACACACACACACACACACACACACACACACACACACACACACACACACACTGCTTGTTTTTTTGTTATAGGCTTTATTGAATATATTCCAGTCAGAAGCTAGGACTGTTACAAAGTATGACAAACAAACAAAATAAAAGAAGAATAAAAATATGAAAAAGTACT
>OX387251.1:938138-958138 GCA_947562095.1 Branchellion lobata | reverse complement strand
GGTGGTTGGTGCATGGCTTGAAGGGTGATTTTTCAGGTCGTTCAGGAATGGAGTGATTGCAGGCGGTTTGACCTGACTGATAGGGATCATATTTGAAGCATGAGTGATTGATTTACTAGCTTCTCTCTTTCACGCTTGGGTGGATGCATGGTTCTTTCGGTGGATGGGTGGGGGAACTAATGGCATAGTCCTAGTTACCGATAAAGCTATCAGTTCCGAGGTGAAGCAACAATTGAGAGAGATAAGCTGGAGTGGAGTGACCATCAAGGACTCGCTGAAGGAGCCTCAAAGCTGCAACTATAAATAACTCTGCATGAGTTGGCCGGGACGTCACTAGAGAGGCAAGGTTGAAGATAAGATAAGGAGCCAGTCTCGAAGGTATCTCGAGTGCGCGCCAATCAATCTGGCCTGTCGATAAGTCCTGAAGCATCCCCCGTTGCATTCGTCATCGTTATTGGTTGTTTTTGTATGTTGCATTCGTTGTTGTTGTTGTTGTATGTTGTATTCGTTGTTGTTGTTGTTTTTGTTGTTGTATGTTGTATTCGTTGTTGTTGTTGTTGTTGTATGTTGCATTCGTTGTTTTTGTTGTTGTTGTATGTTGCATTCGTTGTTTTTGTTGTTATTTCTGTGAGTGGCGTTTATTTTCATTAGTCGTTCTTGTTGTTATGTGTCTTGCACTGCTAACAAATCGGGCCAATTCCTTGCACTCTGGCTCACTTGAAATTCGAGTTGTTGTCGATTCAAGCAACAAATCGTTTGAACATTCAAACAACTTCAATGTTGTTGTTTTCGAGACTCAACATTTTTTGTTTCAACAACAGCCGACATCACCCACCTATTCTTACATCTCCCAATACCACCCACTTCCTATTGCCCCTCCCACCCACCAATCCACCCAGCCATCCATGCACCATTCACTCACACATTCATAACTTACTCACCCATTCATTCATGCACCATCCATGCACCATGCAGCGTTCAGAGTCAGGTTACGGTAGTGAGAGTTCTCTACGCAGACACGGCTCCCACCTCTCACTCACCTCCGCCACCAGCCTCTCTACCACTGCCTCTGCTTCCTCTTTCAAGGTGTGTTTGTGTCTTTGTGTGTGTGTGTGTGTGTGTGTGTGTGTGTGTGTGTGTGTGTGTGTGTGTGTGTGCGTGCGTGTGTGTGTGTGTGTATGTGTGTGTGTGTGTGTGTGTGTGTATGTGTGTGTGTGTGTGTGTGTGTGTGTGTGTGTGTGTGTGTGTGTGTGTGTGTGTGTGTGTGTGTGTGTGTGTGTGTGTGTGTGTGTGTGTGTGTGTGTGTGTGTGTGTGTGTGCGTGTGTGTGCGTGTGCGCATACTCACAAGTGCGTGTTTGCGTGTGTGTTTGATGCCGTGATTGTCTGTTTCATGGACCTAATTAAAGCGATCGATCGTTTTTTAATACAAGTTTCGTCATTTAAGATTGAAAAGCGCTAATTGAATGACAACTCCACTCAAGCCTCTAATGGAATGCTGAATGCCAAAATAACGATTTCGAATGCTCCGAAATCGATCGTCATTTTCAGTAATAACAATAATAATAATAATAATAATAATAATAATAATAATAATAATAATAATAATAATAATAATAATAATAATAATAATAGTCATAATAATAATAATAATAATAATAATAATAATAATAATAATAATAACAATTGATCAATGTAAAAATTAAAAAAATATTGACAATGAAAAACGCCCTTAATTAAATGAAAAGTTTAAAAATAGTGTTTATCTATTTTTACTGATAGTAATAATAGTAAAAGGGTAAGGGTTTATTATTAATAATATTATTAAATTTATAGTATTAACAATAATAATAAATTCCTAATAACAATAATAACAATAATAATAATAATAATAATAATAATAATAATAATAATAATAATAATAATAATAATCACACTAACACTTCAACAGGCTAGGGAACAACCCATTAAACACGCATGCATAAACTACCCTTCAGCATACTTCAGCATGCTTCCACGTACTTCAGTCTCTAGTCTTGGCGCTTTAAAAATTAAATTTTTTATTTCATCTTTGTGTTCGTTATTATCATTATTTTTATTATTGTTATTATAATTATAATAATAATAATAATAATTATTATTATTTTTATAATTATAACTATTATTATTATTATTATTTTATTTTTTATTTTTATCATTTTTATTATTATTATTGTTATTGTTATTATTATTATCCTTCAATGCTCTTCGATGCCCTTCAATACTTCTCATCACACTTCGTCAAACTTCATCATACTTTACTAATTCGATAAATTTATTCATTTAAGTGATCACACCACCACCACACCACCGTCACATCACATCACTACACCGTCACCACCACCACGTGACTGTCACCACACTTTACTTCTATAATCACCACGTTACATCACACATAACATTTAAACCAACATCACATGACCAAAACAAAACACCACACCACACCACTACACAACTACACCACCACACCACACCACACAACCATACCACCACACCACCACACCACACCACACCACCACACAACCACACCACCACACCACCACACCACACCACACCACACCACCACACAACCACACCACCACACCACACCACACCACCACACCACAGCGGGGCAGGGGCCTGAAGGAGAAGTTGTTGGAGATGGAGACGTTCAAGGATATTCTGTCTAGACAAGTCTGTGCTTGTAGTATTATAGTTCTCCAATAATATTCATGATGTTGAGTTTGTCGGTTTAATTTGGTATTTTTATCCATGTTTTTTGGAGTGGCGTTATCATCATCATCATCATCATCATCATCATCATCATCATCATCATCATCACCACCACCACCACCACCACAGGTAGACATGATGCAGAACTACTTTGACGCCTGTTCCTCCGCAGTCACGCAACTCTCCGAGGACGACAGTGAGTGCCTTTTGTGTGTTCTTTATATGTCATTGTGAAGCTGCCAGTGGTACGGCCTGTACGCTATGCTGATTGCTCAGCCCATCATTGCCTCGTGGTGCCTCATGGTGCCTCATATTGTGGGAAAAAGCCAACAACTTCGAACTGCTTCCGTTTACGGTTCACAATACTACTGATACTTCTGCTACTAGAACTACCACTAATACTCTTACTAATAGTACTACCACTAATACTCTTAGTACTAGTAGTATTGGTACTGATGTTTTTTTTACTAGTACTACTACTACTATTGCTGCTGCTACTGCTACTGCTACCATTACGTCTTCTTGGCTATTCCTTTTTTGGAGAGATTTTTGATTAAAAGATGATGTGAAAAAGAACAAGAAAACGAAAATGTAGAAGAAAAAGAAAAGAAATAGAAAAAGAAGAAGAAAAAGAAGAAAAAAAAGAAGAAAAAAAGAAGAAGAAGAAGAAAAAGAAAAAAAAGAAGAAGAAGAAGAAGACGTGGATGGCGGACTAATGGACTGGCAGATACCTGACGTCGATAAATCAACTTTAAATCAACCCTGTGCACTTTTAAGCGCACCAGTGCCGCCTACCACGTGAATTATGAGTGCACGTGGAGGTATGTGCACGGATTTCAGGTGCTCCAAACAAAATATATATTTTTCTGTGGCTTCGAAAGCCTACGGGGTTGTGCCACTATAATGATATTCGTGTTTGTAGTGTTTTGTATTGTATTGTATTGTGGTGTATTATTGAGTATTGTTTGAATATATTGGCTTTTTCAACGGGGATCTTATTTTGAGAAAATGTTTCGTTCAATAAAAATATGTTTTTTTATTGATTTTTGATGAAAATATATGTTTAATGATAAATCTTTTCTCACTGAAACTTTTTTCAACAACAAAAAATCTTTTTTCAATGGAACCCTCCTTCTTAAACCATCTTTATTCAGACAAAAACCTAACAAACTTCTTTTTTATAGCTTCTTTCAATGCCTATTAAAAGTCCATTTTTGTCTTAATTTTTGTTATCTTCCGCAATTGGTGATTTACGAAGAGTTATCGGAAAGGCGGCGTTTTTGAGATTTTTTTTTTTCTTTAACTTAATTTTTTTTTTTTTTTTTTTTTCTTTTTCACCCTTTTTATAGATTGTTTTTGGGTGATTAATTTGACCGTTGACAAGTCCTGTTGTGGTTTTTTTCTGGTTCCATGACCAGTTACATAGTTAGCGTCATGTGTTGATTTTTTGTTTTTCCTCCTCCTCCCACCCACTTTCCTTCACTTTTATTTGCTTTTCAATTTCACCTATTTCTTCCCCTTCTCACTTCTCATTCTCATATCTGCATCCCTTACTCATCCCGTTATCCTTCGTTCACACACACTCATCAATTCCATCCATAACCTCCCACGTCATCACTCACTTTCTTCCACCTGTCACCACCACTCTTAGTATCACTTCTACCATTCATTGTCACCACCACCACTACTACTACCACTGCTACCACTGCTACCACTGTTACTTCCGTCTCTTTCCCCCTCCAAGGTTCGGATGAACTGAACGAAGTGGCAGACGAATTTAGTCATCTTTCCACCACCAACAACCACAACGACATCAACCACCTCAACACGCACAACAGCATACAACACAACAACGCACATCACAATAACACACATCACAACGGCACGCAAAACAGCACACAACACAACAACAACAACAACCACATTGAGAACCACCATCACCAACAAGCATTCAGCAAACACAACGGCCAGCACAAGACCAACAACCACCTCCACGACCTCAACAACAGGGACCTTAGTCACAAAGACTTGAGTTGGTGTCTTTGTCTCTGTCTATTTGTTTGTGTTCTTTCCTGTCTCTTTCTTTGTTACTTTCAATTTTTTTTTCTTTTTTAATCTTTTTATGTCCGTCTGCTTTTTATTGTGTGTTTTTTGTGTTTTTTTTCTGTCCATCTTTGCACACAATTCACCACACACTACTATGAACCGTCACACAACGCCAGACCACAACACTCCACCGCAATAAACATTATCAAAATGAAACCACCTTTACAAAAAAACAACGACCACACACCACCACCACAGTTACCGTGTTTAACCACCATATACCACAATAACCACCATCATAGTCAACACAATATATCATCCCAGTCAACCACACTACCACACCACACCACACCACACCACACCACACCACACCACACCACAGTCAACTACACTACCACACCACACCACCACCACAGTCAACATGCTACGGCAGCACGGGGCTCACGCCATAGACTTCAAAGGCCAGGCCATGACCTTCAAGACCACCACAGGAGGCCTCCTCACCACTCTGTCCCACTGCATTGATCTCATGGCGCAGAGGGACGAGGCGTGGAAGAAGAAGCTGGATAGGGTGTGTGGGTTGGTTTGCTTTGGGAATGGATAGGCTGCGTGGGTGGGTTGAGGGATTGTTTGGCTTGGTTTGTCGGGGGTTGGGTTAACTTTTTTATGCAGTTGAGTTGTTCTTTTGGGGGACGTTGGGCGTTGGTTTGTTGAGTGAGGTTGGCTTGGAGGTTAATTTGGTGAGTTTGGAGGTTCGATGTAGCAAAGGTGGTCTCCTTTCTTGGCGAAGTTGTGGTAGGGTTGGTTGGTTGGCTGCGAGAGTATGTAAATGTTTGGTTGGAAGGGAGGTAGTTGGATGGGTGCTCGGCTGGTAATGTGCTTGAAGTGGTGGTTAAGAGGGTGCTCACGAACACTTCACACACACACGCACACACACACACACACACACACACACACACACACACACACACACACACAAACACACACACACACACACACACACACACACACACACACACACACACAGGAGATCGACAGGCGCAAGAGGCATGACGAAGGGTACAAGCAGATGTTGGACTCGAAGATGAAGCCTGTGATCCTCAGAGGTGGAGGCCCTGACTATGAGGTGCGTCTCTTTCCTTTTTCCTTCCATCCATCTATCGTTTTCTTTTATTCCTTCCATCCATCCATCACCACCTTCCTTCCTTTCCTCCTTCCATCAATATCTTTCCTTTCATCGCTCATCCCTCAATCATCATCTCTATTCCATTCATCACCACCTCCCTCCACCTCCATATTTTTTCTCATGCATAGCGTGGTGTTGTATTACTCACAGTTTATGTTACATGGTGGATTGACACGAAACAAATGCAGGACATAATATACATGAACTAACAACACATGACAGGACATCATGACATGACATGATAACACATAACATGACAACATGACATGACGTGACAACACGTGACATGACAACATGGCATGAAATGACAAAATATGACATGATAACATGACATGACATTACAAAACATGACATGACATGGCATAAAATAACGCGACATGACATTAAAACACGACATGGCATGATATGACATGACAAAATGGCATGACGTGACAACATGACATGAAATAACATGACATGACAGGAGGGGCCTCACAGCATGCTGAAGGAGGAGGAGTTTTTTGACGCTATTGACGCCACCCTCGACAAACTTGAAAAAGACCAGGAAATGGTTCCTTCATTTGTTCTCAATTTCTATCATTTTGGTTTCAATCCTCATAATTGTTTAGTTTTTTTTTTCAGTTTTCAATCTTTTTGTATTGTTTCAATAATTTTGTTATTCAACTTTTTTCCTCATTTTTCGATTCTAAATTTTCTTATTTTTCAATATTTTTATTTTTTCAAACCCTCCCATCCAACCCGATCAAACCCTGTATCATTATTTTATTCAAAGCGTTCATTGCTCAAAAACCTTTTTGTTTTAAATTCCGCTCATTCCATCATTGGCCTCTTTGCTCTTTGTCATTATTCTTTGCTGTTCTTGTTTCATTTTTGTCATAATTCTTCTTTTGTTGCTATTTCGTTTAATTTTCATTATCTCTTTGTTTTTTTATTCTATTGTTCTTTGTTATTTCATTATTATTTATCTCATTTTTTCTTGTTTTTTTAAATAATAAATTCTATTGTTTTTATTTTTTTGTTTTTTGTTTTAATTAATTATTTTTATTCATCAACAAACGAACGCATTGATTATTCGACTCGCGCATAATCAAACCATCAACCAACAATCGCTCCCTTCGATACTTATCAAAATTATTAATTGCAATCTCAGCTTATCAATCTTTCAGGCGGAAATTAAAAATAATTTATTTAGAAAAAAAAAAACAAAAAAAAATCCTTTTAAGGCCATAAAACCCTAGCACATGTTAAAAAGTTCGTTCTTGTGTTTTATTGTTTTACATTGCATTTTATGATGTTTTTCTCTATTGTATTGTATTGCAATATACTATATTCTACTATATTACATCTTAGTGGAAAATTTGAATTCAACATGAATTTTTATAGCGCCAACTAAAATTATCGCAAAAAATGGTAATCAGTCTAGTACGTTCACTCTTTTATGAGCAACTGGGGACCGTTAAGAGTTGAAGTTATGACTGCAGCTTGATTATTTCAATGTCATACCACGCTACCCACTGAGCCACAGAAAAAATTCTGATTTTACGTTTATTTGAGCATAAGTACCACCGCCATTGATTCAATTAAATTTATTCCCATCAATTTTGACAATTTAATTCAATTTTAATTTAAATAATTTTCTTTAATATTATTTAATTTAATTTAATTAACTTATTCAGAAGATTCAGAACCTGGAAGCTTCCACGAAGTTGGAGAGGACCGCCAACACATTCCTTCAGAACACCCACCCACTCTACACTGAGGTGGTGCTGTGGTGGTGTGGTGGTGCTGTGGTGGTGCTGTGGTGGTGCTGTGGTGGTGTGGTGGTGCTGTGGTGGTGTGGTGGTGCTGTGGTGGTGTGGTGGTGCTGTGGTGGTGCTGTGGTGGTGTGGTGGTGCTGTGGTGGTGCTGTGGTGGTGTGGTGGTGCTGTGGTGGTGTGGTGGTGCTGTGGCGGTGCTGTGGTGGTGCTGTGGTGGTGTGGTGGTGCTGTGGTGATGTGGTGGTGGTGTGGTGGTGCTGTGGTGCTGTGGTGGTGCTGTGGTGGTGTGGCGGTGCTGTGGTGGTGTGGTGGTGCTGTGGTGGGGGTCTGGTGGTGATGTGGTGGGGGTCTGGTGGTGCTTTGGGCGAGTTGAATGGGCGGTGGTAGTTAAGGGAATTTTGTGGTGGTTTGATGGTTCGGCGGTCTGGAAATGGTTTGGTGGTCTGAAAGTGGTTTGGAGGTTTGATGGTTTTATTTTTTGGTTTGGTTGGTGGGTTGAGGTGTGATGGTGTTGTGTGTTGTAGTCGTGTGCTGGTTCACTGAATAAACATTTTTCGTTACGGCTCATCACACCCCACCAAACAACCCTACCCCATCACGGAAACCACACTCACCACCCAACTTAAACACCTCACTAACAACCTCACCAACAACCACACCACCAACCTCACCAACAACCTCACCAAAACTCCAATCCCATCACACCGACTTCACCAACCCACACCATCCACACTCAAACCCCATTCAAACCATAACCACAAACCACCAACCCCCCTGCAACAACCCGCACAGATCAACCAACAAGTAGAGGAGCACATACGACACGCCGACATGACGGCCTCAGACGTGGCAGACACGTGGACGTTGGTGGCGTCAGAGGGCGAGATGAAGGTGTACAAGAGGGAGGTCGAAAATGCTGATAACACCATTCACCCCCTCAAAGCGGTCCATACCGTCAAGGTGGGGTGGGTTTGTTGGTGGGGGGGGGGGGGGAGGTTGGTGGGGTGGGGTTGGTGGGTATTGGTGGCTGGGGGAGGCTGGTTGGTTGGTGGGCTTGGTTGGTTGGGGTTGGGTTGGTTGGTGGGGTGGGTTGGTTGGTTGGTGGTAGGGGATGGTTGGGGTTGGTTGATTGGTTTAAAAGGTTCGGTGGTTGTTTTGTCGGTTTTGTTGTTGATGTTTGATGTTTGGTTCTTTAGCATGGCTGGATCAGTAAGTTTGCGGGTGTTTTAGAGGCCATAAGCCGCCTGCTACTCTCACCACACCTCACCCTTCTACTTCATCTTCATCTCACTTATTTCTTCTTCTCAATTTCTTACCACATCCCACCTTTCTCACCCTCCCCACCCAACCTTCTCCACCCCACCCTTCCCACCCTTCTTTCCCCACCCTCCCCACCCCACCTTCTCCACCCCACCCTCCCCATCCCACCTTCCCCACTCCACCCTCTCAACCTCACCCACTTTTCCATAGGGCATCACTGGTCGAGAGTTGTGCCACTACTTCTGGGAACCGAAGGTTGGTGTCCCATTGTTTAGGCTACCTTGTGTCACGTGTGCTCTTTGTTCCATTTTCAGTCTCTCCCTTTGTTACGTCATCAAATGTTCTCTCCTTCATTATATTGGATTTTTTAATATATTAAATTAATTATCTTGCAATATACTCCACCTATATTGTTATAATCTTTCCTTGCCTATGCTTTATATTGCTATGCTTTACTGTGTCGCATTATGCTCGGGCCTCTATTATATAATATTCGTATTTGTATTGTATTTTATATTATAATGTATTGTATTATACCATAAAGTAATGTGTCATACAACACTTTACTGTATTGTACTACAATGTCTTGTATTGTACTACAATGTCTTGTATTGTACTACAATGTCTTGTATTGTACTACAATGTCTTGTATTGTACTACAATGTCTTGTATTGTACTACAATGTTTTGTATTGTACTACAATGTCTTGTATTGTACTATAATGTCTTGTATTGTACTACAATGTCTTGTATTGTACTACAATGTCTTGTATTGTACTACAATGTCTTGTATTGTACTACAATGTATTGTATTGTACTACAATGTCTTGTATTGTACTACAATGTCTTGTATTGTACTACAATGTCTTGTATTGTACTATAATGTCTTGTATTGTACTATAATGTATTTATCTTTTTTATAATATTTTATATTGTATACATTATACCATATAAAGAATAAAAGCGAATAATAAAGATCAAAGGATTGATAATATTCCAGAATAATAATAATTATTAAAATTGTTTTTTTGGAAGGTGCGTCTGGAGTGGGAGACCACTCTGGAGTCCACGCAGGTGCTCGACTGGCTCTCCACTGACACTCACATCACCTACCAGGTGGTGGAGGAGGGGTTAGGAGGAGTTAGGAGGAGTTAAGAGGAGTAAGGAGGAGTTGAGAGGGAGTTAGGAGGAGAAGGGAGAGGAGGAGGTAGGAGGAAGAGAAGGAGTTAAGAGAAAGAGAAGTTATAAGGATGAGGAAGGGTTAGGGTTAGGAGTTAGGAGGAAGAGTAAGAAGGGAGAATGAATTGGAAATGTTTACAACTTTCAACTTATTGGTCTGAACGCACAAACCCAAACAAACGTACCAAAACACAATGCTCCTCTCTCGCACACACGCAGGCACACACACACACACACACACACACACACACACACACACACACACACACACACACACACACACACACACAAACACGCACAAACATACGCAAACCTTTTTCTACACAAGCAACACCCACACAAACACACACTCAGGTGCTCAAGCGCTTGTGGCCAGCAGCCAAGCGGGACTCCATCTTCTGGTCCACCATTCGCCACTGTCCCACCATGGAGGGGGACGAGAAGGTGGAGTACTGGGTGGTAGTCAACCAGTCGACCAATCACCTTCCTTGCCCTTCTTCCGACCCCTCGGAGTGCATCCGTCTGCAGTTCAACGTGGCCATGATTGGCCAGACCATCGTAGATCCGCCCATCTCTTCCCCCGATCAACCAATCAGCCGTGAGAACCTCACTTGTAAGATCCAGTACTCAGCCAATGGTGGGTTATTTTGGATTTTTTGAAAGATAATTTTGTTTTAACTAATCATATTTATTTATTTCAAAACACCACCACACCAACCATTATCATCTCACTTATCATCACCACCACCATTGTCTTCACTATCTTCATCCTTATCACCACTTCACAACATTCATTATCACAGCAATCATCCCCACATTCATTATCACAGCAATCATCCCCACATTCATTATCACAGCAATCATCCCCACATTCATTATCACAGCAATCATCCCCACATTCATTATCACAGCAATCATCCCCACATTCATTATCACAGCAATCATCCCCACATTCATTATCACAGCAATCATCCCCACATTCATTATCACAGCAATCATCCCCACATTCATTATCACAGCAATCATCCCCACATTCATTATCACAGCAATCATCCCTATATTCATTATTTTTGTTTTTAGTATTATTAATTATTATTAGTTTATAATTTACTGTAATAATAATAATAATAATAATAATAATAATAATAATAATAATAATAATAATAATGATAATAATAATAAAATTTGAGTTTCACACAACACTCCACCACACACACACACACACACACACACACACACACACACACACACACACACACACACACACACACACACACACACACACACACACACAAACACAAACACACACCACACTCTTCCACCACCACCACCACCACCACACCCCTCCACCACACACCACCACCTCACTACACCACCCCACCACACCACTATCACACACCTCCACCACACCACCACCACACTTCTCCACCACACACCACACCCCCACCACCACCACACCCCCACCACACACCACCACCACACCACCCCACAGTGAGTCCTGGAGGCTGGGTGCCTTCCTCAGTGATCCAGGCCATCTGCAAGAGGGAGGCGCCCAAATTCCTCAGGAACTTCACCTCCTACGTCATCGAAAAAACTAAAAATGAACCTATTTTATTTTGATTTTTTATTCCTTTCAATTTCTGTTTTTTTATCTTGATTTTGTTTTTTTTTTTTTTTATCTTCTGATTTTAATTTCGATTTTATTTTCAATTGTTTTTTTCTTCAATGAGTTTTTTCATTTTTTGAACTCGATTCAATTTTTTTTTACTTTTTTATCCTTCTTATTTATTTCTTTTTTAGTTTTTTTTGTCCTTTTTTGTGTTTTTATCATTTTTTAAAACAATTTATTTGTTAATTATAAAAATAATCAACCGACAAGCTGCTTATTAACTTTTAATTATTCAATTAATCAATATTTTTTCAAAGTTTATTATTAAAGATGATTTTCCAAACTTGATTTTTTTGCTTTTTCAAGCTCAGATGCATGATGTCTATGAGAGCTCTATTCACTAGCCGTATCTAAATTATGTTGTGTGTGTGTGTGTGTGTGTGTGTGTGTGTGTGTGTGTGTGTGTGTGTGTGTGTGTGTGTGTGTGTGCGTGTGTGTGTGTGTGTGTGTGTGTGTGTGTGTGTGTGTGTGTGTGTGTGTACGTGTGCGTGTGCGTGTGCGTTTATGTGGTTTTGTGTGTGTGTGTTTGTTCTTCGAGTTTTGCCTTTCCTTTCGCGAGCATTCTTAGAAGTCTTGCAGGCCTCTTGCGCTTTTTCTTGTTTTTATTTTCACATTCGATGGATTTTTTTTTTGTACTTGGTGTGTGCCGTTGTGAAGATCGTATGTTAGAAGATTATTTTTTTACCGCTTTTGGATAATGCCTTCCTCAACCATGCTTATTTGTATACTTCATTATCTTTCAAGCTATGCTTCTACATTTTACCTCTACTTTTTTTTCTCAAATTTTTCTTATTTGTCAAGAATAAACACACATACACACACTAACAAACAAACCCACGCACACACACACACACACACACAACATTTTAAATCCGATCCTTGGTTGAATTCTTGCTCTTCCATCCTAATCGTTGTAAATAGTGACGAAGTTGTTCTGAGTGATGACCTGAGAACGTATTATTGAGTACAAATATCTTATGTGTATTGAGTACAAATATTTTATATGTATTGAGTACAAATATCTTATGTGTATTAAGTACAAATATTTTGTGTATATTGAGTACAAATATTCTGTGTCATCATTACAAGCTTTTCTCCTCCTTCCTCTCCCTCTGAGACTCAGACATCACGTGGTGGTTCATGGCCTCGAAGCCACTTCACCACGCATGCGTATTACACCCCATGGTTTTCCTTTGAATGTAACTTATTTAATTTTTCAACGTGTCCAATTGATTCAATACACCCTCAATTAATTCACCTTGCATGGTTAATTAACTATACCTTAAATAATCTTTTTTGATACTTTTTATCATTTTTTATGGCTTTTCATTATTCGTATCAAATAAATCTCAAATTCTTACATTCACTTAAGGCGTCGGAGCAGACAATGAAACAAGTCGCTGATGCTGGTGTTACCATGTGGTTCGTAATGAAAAGTCAAAATTTCGTGTGAGTCTGCACACCGATCAATCGCCAACACACGGCGCGCTGTGATAAATTGCCTTGAAAGTTCGTTGAATGTCAATTTTAGTCATATTTAGCATCACTTCGCATGAGGAGGATGTTGGCTTTTATTTTTTATATTTGATTTAGCGTGTGGTAGTTAGCAAGCTATGATGTAAACCAAGAAGCTCAGCTTTTGATCCTTGGCTAGGCTCAGGTTCGAGTTTTGCAAAGCGGAAATTCGAGTAGGTGAATGCTTCACTGATGTGGTCTAGGCCCTTTGTAGCTCTGCAGCGAGTAACGTGGATCAGGAGCGCTTTTGAAAGCCTGAATGGTGCTATGAAATGTGTTGATTGGATAACCAGATAAGATTGTTTGAATTGCCGGTGAGCTCGTTCATAAGTTTTTATATTTTTTCGCTCTAAACTGTTTAGAGATGTTAAAAAAATTTCACTTATTGCAAACGGTTGACTCGATTCATAAAACGAGACCACACGAAAAGTTGTGAATAAATTAATTTAATTTGTTCTTGGAACTTCCACTCAAGAGTTAATTTAATAAAATCGACATTCTTTCATTTCACAAGCTTCATATGAACAGTTGGTGGTTGGCTACATAGGAGAATTTGAAGGAATAATCTCTATCGACTCATTACACGTCTGTTGGAACGATTAGCACACAGTAAAAGGTACAACCCTTGTTTTATTGCAAAGTCAACAGTCAATATGTGAAACGTCTGGTGTGGAGGTAATTTGAAATGACGTTTTGAATAAAATTATCAGAACTGCTAGACGTTTTGTTCAATATTCATAAAAATAAAAACGTTTTTATTATTTTTTTGTTTTTATTATTTTTATTTTATTATTGATATTGCTTTTTTCGTCAATCTTTTGCTAAAAACATCATGATTTTGACAACAAAATCAACAAATTAGATTCTTAAACGATTGTCATGACAACAAGGATTGAACAGTTGTTGAAACAAGGATTTCCAAGATGAAGTTTTTTTATCCATCAAACCAAAAATATGGTTTGCAAATTAGGTTTTTGATCATTAATATGAGTTAAGATTAGTACTGAGAATTTTGAATAATACGAAAAATGCATTGAAACGCGTCCAATTACATAGCAAATGTTCGAAGTGACGAATGTTCAATGTTCAAAATACAATGCCATGAAACTGGTATGGCAGCGAACCGTGAAATTTCAAAACGGTAACAAATGATCACAAGTTATTTTTATTATTATTGTTCTTATTGTAATTATTATTATTGTTTTTATTATTAAATTCCATTATTATTTTTATTGTTGTAATTATTATTGTTATTATTATTATTTTTCATTGAATCAAAGCTTCTATATTTTAAATTCAAATCCAAACTACATTCATTTATTACATTTAAATTATGAATAATTTTCATTACACCTCAAATAACAAAGGCCACCTTTCGGTATATTCTAAACGAAAAAATCCCAAGTTACGTACAAGCCTGAAATAATCTTTCTTAGAGGAAGTTGATGGCGGCTCGTGAAAGAAACATCAAAGGGCTGATTTAGGAGCGGTTACGAAGATAGGTCTTGATATAAGGGTCCCTTCTTAGCTGGGGCACTCAATAATAACGATGAACAGCAAATTGCCATCTCGGCCGCAATCGGCTGAATTCATTCGATATCTGAAGCAACACTCAATTAAATAATTATTTATTGTAGTTTATATCGACGCCTATATAATAATTAATTTAAAAAAGTATTATTAATTGTTATATTGTTGTTATTGTTATTTTTGTTGTTATTTTTGTTGAAAATTTTACTATTATTATTATTATTATTATTATTATTATTATTATTATTATTATTATTATTATTATTTATTATTATTATTATTATTATTATTATTATTATTATTATTATTATTATTATTATTATTATTATTATTATTATTATTATTATTATTTATTTATTTATTTTATTTTTTAAATAATAATAATAATAATAATAATAATAATAATAATAATAATAATAATAATAATAATAATAATAATAATAATAATAATAATAATAATAATAATAATAATAATAATAATAATAATAATAATAATAATAATAATAATAATAATAATATTATTATTATTATTATTATTATTATTATTATTATTATTATTATTATTATTATTATTATTATTATTATTATTATTATTATTATTATTATTATTATTATTATTATTATTATTATTATTATTCTTATTATTATTCTTATTATTATTATTATTATTATTATTATTTATATTATTATTATTTATATTATTATTAACATTATTATTAGATAAAATAACCATTTTTATTTTTATTATTTAAATTTAAATTTATTTTTTTATCTTTGTTCATTACAAAGCATTATTATCTTGTTTATGGTTTAAACAAAGAAGCAGGATTAAAATTATTTTTTTTTAAAAGTTCGAGCATCACTCGGCTAATTATGAATTAAGTTGTTCTTTGAAATAGGAATTGTTTATAGTTATGATTTAAATATATTTTTATAAAATATAATTTAAAATATAAATTTTTTATATAATTATTTTTATAAATTATAATTTAAAATATAAATTTTTTATATAATTATTTTTATAAAATATAATTTAAAATATAAAATTTTTATATAATTATTTTTATAAAAAGAATCCTTCAAATCTTATCAACTCTATTAGTTAAGGCTCTGATATAAATTCAAGTTTATTTATTTATTCTGAAAAAAACTAAAAAATAGTAAATAATCACACCTTATAAATTCAATTTCGAAAGTTGAATTTCCAATTACACCAGTTTGGAGTCTGAAAGTGGTCTTATTTTCAATAAAAAATAATTATGATTCATAATTCAATTTAATTCACAATGATTATCCTTCTGATTCAATGAATGCCTTGAACTAACAGATGACGTCACAATATTCGTATAAGTATTATTCTATTATTCTGAAAAAAAAAAATTTCAAGAAAAAAATATTATATAAAAAACACTAAATATTATGATGAATAAATTAAATATTATAAAGAATAAATTATCTATTTTATTTAAAAAAATAAATATTCAAATAAAAATTATGTCATAAAAGAATAAACTATATTATTATAAAAGAATAAATTATTTTATAACTGATGACTTAGTAGGTTTATTATAAACGAACGAATTATTGGTATAGTATCATTGGAATAACCATGATGAGGAGCATAATTTAAAATAAATATATTCTTTTTACTCATATTAGTCATAATTAAATTTATTATCGTTATGAACATTATTTTTAATTTTTTATTTTATCTGTTAGTCTTTAAATTTTTTTTTCTTTGTTTTTTATTTTTTAAAGAATCATATTTTTTTAAGTTTCATTATATTTTAAAAATTATCATTTTAAAATATTATTATTTTGATTTTTTTAAATTATTTTTCAAAATAACATTCTTTTTAAAAAAATTTTGTATTTCAATATATACAAATAAAATTCAATTGAAATTAATCTATGTTGTTACACCAAATTGATAGTATCATTAACTCTTTAACTAGCATCATTAACTCTTTAACTAGTATCATTAACTCTTTAACTAGTATCATTAACTCTTTAACTAGTATCAATAACTCTATAACTAGTATCATTAACTCTTTAACTAGTATCAATAACTCTATAACTAGTATCATTAACTCTTTAACTAGTATCAATAACTCTATAACTAGTATCATTAACTCTATAACTAGTATCAATAACTCTATAACTAGTATCAATAACTCTATAACTAGTATCAATAACTCTATAACTAGTATCATTAACTCTTTAACTAGTATCAATAACTCTATAACTAGTATCATTAACTCTTTAACTAGTATCAATAACTCTATAACTAGTATCATTAACTCTATAACTACTATCATTAACTCTTTAACTAGTATCAATAACTCTATAACTAGTATCATTAACTCTATAACTACTATCATTAACTCTTTAACTAGTATCAATAACTCTATAACTAGTATCATTAATTTTTTAACTAGTATCATTAATTCTCGAATTAGTATCTTTGACTAGTTCATGGTTGCTTAGTTAGTTGGTTGGTTAGTTAGTTGGTTGGTTAGTTAGTTAGTTGGTTGGTTGGTTAGTTAGTTGGTTGGTTGGTTGGTTAGTTAGTTGTTTAGTTGGTTAGTTAGTTAGTTGGTTGGTTGGTTGGTTAGTTGGTTGGTTAGTTAGTTGTTTAGTTGGTTGGTTAGTTGGTTGGTTGGTTGGTTGGTTAGTTGGTTGGTTAGTTAGTTGTTTAGTTGGTTAGTTAGTTAGTTGGTTGGTTGGTTAGTTAGTTGGTTGGTTGGTTGGTTGGTTAGTTGGTTGGTTGGTTGGTTAGTTAGTTGGTTGGTTGGTTGGTTAGTTGTTTGGTTGGTTAGTTGGTTGGTTGGTTGTTTGGAGCGTAGGGCGATGGGAGAAAAGGGAGTTGGCTGCACAGACGCCTGTGATAGAACTCTGACTACACAACCTACTACCTCACATCCCATCACTCCTTCTTTTCTTTTTCTTTTATTATTTATATTTAATTATAATTTTTTAGTTAATTATAGTTTTATTTATAATAATATGTTTTTTAAAACATTTTAATTAAATAGATATGGATTAATATTTAAAGAATATATGGAATTATAAATATTTATAATATAAATTCAATAGAAATAATTATATTTGAAATATAATTAATTATATTCTATTTTAAATATAGGTATGGTTTCAGTTTAATTTGTTTTAATTATTTTTAATTTTTTTCTTTTATTTTAAAATTTATTTCTTTATTTTAAAATTTATTTTTATTACTTTTAAAATTTATTTTTATTACTTTTAAAATTTATTTTTATTACTTTTAAAATTTATTTTTTATTTAAAGTTATTTTCCGATTTTTTTGTTTATTTGAGAAAAAAAAAGATAAATTTTAAACTTATTTCTGAGTTTTTTTATCAATTTTGCATAAATTAGGATTGAGTGAGTATTTCCATCAAATATTTAAAAATTAAAATATTTTCAAATTTAATTTTTTAAATTTAAATTTTAAATTCCGAATAAAAAAATTTTTTACAGATGCATTTCTCATTAATTTTGAATAAAAATCTTTTTTTACCAATTTTGAAATTATATCTTTTGTTTTATAATTATTTTATTTTTATTCTCATTTATGAATCTATTTTTAATTTTTAAACTGCAAAAAAAATATTTTTTAATTAAGGTAATATAAACTTTAATTAGCTTACTAATTAGTAATTCAATTTAAACTAATTAGTAATTTAGTTTAAAATCATTTTCAATTAAAAATTTTTGAAAAATTAAAATAATCAAGTTTTTTACTCACCACGTGACATTAAATAGGAAGGTATTAATAGTAATAAAAATCTGATTCTAATACGATAAATAAAAATAAGAATAAAATAAAATAATAAAATAATATTAATAACATAAACGATGTTAGGAACAAAGTTTATTACATTTATTCAGAAGATATTAATAGCTTGAAAATTAACTTATCTTAAAATTACTGAAACTTGAGATGTAACTTAGCTCAAAGTTACTGAGCCTGTTTCTACGCAGACTTCCATTGAAAGTTGTTCTAACGACAAGCTTCTGACGATTCTGAGGTCTTCTCGTGGTGTTGTGTTTAATCCTCGCTGAACGACCCTGAAAAAAAATGTTTGTCAAAAATAAACATTATTTCATTCGAAAAACTTTTTAATTTAAATAAAAATTAAAAATAAATGAAAATGAAAATGAAAATATAAAAAATAATCTTTTTTTAAAGGTATTTATTTTGGGAATTAGGATGCGCTACAAAATTAATGTATCAACAAAGAAATATTTTAGTGATAAAATTCTACTTCTCACAATCCTCGATTCAAGTAAGCATATAAACTAACTAACTTTCTTTTCCCATATATTTAAATAAATAAATAAATTAATTAATAAATAATATTTATTCTAAATTAATAAAAATTTAAAATTGAAAGATATTAAATAAGTAATAATCAAATTTAAAACTCAATCAACTTAAACTTAATTAAATGTACCCCTTCTATTAACTCCATACCCAATCAAACTCAACACCACCTCAAAACCTAACTACCCCTAATGAGCTAGTCTTTATATAGCGCCTAACAAACAGGACAGCACCTGGCAGGGATGGGCGGAGACGACCAGGTAGTGAGGAACTCTTGCCGTTATCATATCAACAAAAGGTTTCCCTCCAACCTCACTCACCTATTGCCGACCTTCTCATTTCTCCTCAGCCAATTAAAAGCTAGTGTGCTTTGGCTGTGTGCGTGTGTGTGTGTGTGTGTGTGTGTGTGTGTGTGTGTGTGTGTGTGTGTGTGTGTGTGTGTGTGTGTGTGTGTGTGTGTGTGTGTGTGTGTGTGTGTGTGTGTGTGTGTGTGTGTGTGTGTGTGTGTGTGGGTTTGTGTGTGTGTGTCTGTGTGTGTTTGTGTTGTGTGTGTGTGTGTGTGTGTGTGTGTGTGTGTGTGTGTGTGTGTGTGTGTGTGTGTGTGTGTGTGTGTGCACACGTGCATTCGGGCCCATATGACGTGATGATGATACGCTGATTGGAGAGGCCAGAGCAGGAAGATCAATGGACAATTTGCTGAAAGATCGAATAACGATTAAAAGTGAAATGAAACGCGCCAGCTTGAGGGGCGCAGTTCTGTGGTC
>OX387251.1:920638-933138 GCA_947562095.1 Branchellion lobata | reverse complement strand
GAGATAGAGTTATTTTGTTTCATTAGATGGCTCTTGGATACTCGACTGCTGACGCCACTCCAGCTTGTCTTTGTGGTGGTTTACTTGATAAGACTTTTGAAGCATTCAACAATCATCGTCGTCATTGTCATCTTTATCTCTATACCACTCACAATCCCAACAACCATCACAACCACTACAAAAATTGAAACAATCACACAACCATCGTCGCCGTAACTTCCACACCACACTGTACAACACAACACCACACCACACTACACCACACCACCTACACCACACCACACCACATCACACCACACCACACCACACCACACTACACCACACCACACTACACCACACCACACAACACCACACCACACCACACCACACCACACCACACAAACGACTGGAACAAAAAGAGGCGAAATTAGAGCGGAGTCACGTGGTGATGAATGGCAAGGAAGCGACTGAATGGCGCGTGTATTGTGCTGTCTGTAGCTCCATTCATCAACCATTGGAGCTTTGCTGCCTATCTCCTCCCCCCCTCCCCTCCATTACCCGGTACATTACAATACATTATTCTACCTAGTAGCACCTCTCACTGCATCACAATGAATTACACTGCATTGACCCAATGTCACTACAATGATATTCCCATTGCATTGGTTTGTATTGCTTTTTTATACTATACATTGCATTGCGTTGCATCACAACGCATAACATCGTATTGCATTGTATTAAATTGTATTACATTGTATTGAATTGTATTGTATTGTATTAAATTGTATTAAATTGTATTACATTGTATTGTATTTTTATATACCATCTTGCATTACAATGCAACATGTCGCTTTGTATCACGTCATACAACCTTGAGTTAATCGTTCTGAAACTCTTACACCACATTGACTTTCTTTACATCCGATTACAGTTGTTGTACATCATATTACAGTTGTTGTACATCATATTACAGTTGTTGTACATCATATTGTTTACATAACAATACGATATCTTATAATGAATTATGTAATGTTACATAGCAAATATTACAATGCAACGCATTACAATACATTACAAAATATATTACAACACATTACGATACATTACCCTGCACACAATACATTGAATCGCATTACACCGTGTCACGACACATCACCACAGCGCAGAGGTCAACGTGGGTTGGTACGATGCTACCGAAAAATGCTCTGATGAACTGTGACGTGACATGATGATGTGACGTGTTGGCATGACGTGGTGTTGTAAAATGACATGATGTTTTGACGTAACATTATGTGACATGGTGTGACGTGGTGTTGTAACATAGAATGATGCTGTAGCGTGGTGTTGTGACGTCACACGCTGTGAAATGACTCAACGTTGAGTCATGTCGTGCTGCCGTAATGTAGAGGTGTGTGAAGTGACTGGTGTGTCACCTTGACGTGACGTGACGTTATGAAGTGAGTTGGTGAGGAGTTTAAGTGTCAATTGATTGACGTTTGAATGAATTGAGACCACTCTAAACAGCCACTCGTTTGTGAGGAAAGAAGTGAAAAAGGATGAGCTTAAAAAATGGATGAAAAATGAATGAAGGATGGATGGAAGACAGGGGGAAAAATGAATGAAGGATGGATGGAAGACAGAGGAAAAATGAATGAAGGTTGGATGAGGGATAGATGGAAGATGGATGAAGGATAGATGAAAAATGGACAAAAAAACGAAGGATGGATGGATGAAGGATGGAGGAAGGATAAATGAAAAATGGATTAATGATAGATGAAGGATATATGAAGGATGGATGAAGGATGGATGAAGGATGGATGAAGGATGGATGAAGGATAATGAAAGATTAAGAGAAGATGGATGAGATATGGGAGGACTGGATGAGAAAGGAAGGAGAGATGAGGAGGATCGATGTGAACTTGTTAGTCTGTGGAATGTTCGAGAGCATCTGCTCTCCATTATCTCCTCCGTGCCTCCATGTGACACTCGAGCTTGTCAACTCACCAGGCACTTCTCTTATAACTCAACCCACCAACCATCCAACCAATCATCCATCCAACCATCTAACCAACCATCCAACCAACCATCTAACCATCCATCTAACCAACCATCTAACCATCCATCTAACCAACCATCTAACCAACCATCCATAATTCAATATTTAATGTAGCAGAAAGTCAATAAATCAACCAAAATATAAACCATTTAATCTACCAAATAATAAATCAACCATATAACCACCTACTCAATCAGTCAACCATGTACCCAACCGTTAACCATTCAACCATATAACCACTCAACCAGCCACCTGAACATATAAACACCTACTCAATCAGTCAACCATATAACCACTCAATTAATTACTTAACCATATAACCAGCACTCAATTAACAACTTAACCATATAACCACCACACAATGACACATCACCCATTGAAAACTGATTACGAACCCCTTGTCAACCATCATAACCCTACCATCCAGGCACTCCAAGTAGCTATTAATAGCTCCTCTTGAATACATAATCACTTCATGAAGTTAATTTTTTTTTCACAGTCTTTATAGAAGCAAATCCAGACAAACGCTGGAAATGGCACAGAACATGGTGAATAATCAAAAAAAAAGAAAAAAAATTGAATTTTAGTTTTTAATTTTGATATTTATTTAATGAGAAGGGAGTTTAAATTTAGAAGTAAGTTTTAAACCATCATTAGAACTTAACTTCACTTTTTTTTTGTTTTAATATTTTTATAACATAAAATATTAGTTTCGGAATTCTCATTTAGAATTATTTTTTGAATTTTTATCTAGGTTTTTTATTAGTACGTTTATTGAATACATTTCTCAATAAGGCGTTTGAAAATTGAATTAAATTAATTTTACTGAGTTATTCTTGATGAGTCTGATCACATAGATGATATTTCAGAACAGCAAACAAGTAGGCGAAGAAGCGCATAAGCGCTTGAAAAGTTTTGACGGCTTGAATGCAGGCGCTTGTGGATGTGAGATGCCTGGAATCCGTTCACAAGATTCTATTTTACAATAAAGATTAACACGTACACACGCACACACACACACACACACACACACACACACACACACACACACACACACACACACACACACACACACACACACACACACACACACACACACACACACACACACACACACACACACACACACACACACACACACACACACACACACACACAAACACACACACACACTTGAAGGTATATATGCACAAACTCTTGAATGGCCTAGATGTGACTTACCTTTGTGGGCCTGCTGAGGAGACTGAAGGTCGCAGCACCTCATAACATTATGTTCAATATTGTTGAGCATAATATATTTATTATTATTTAATTATTATTATTATGGTTATTATTATTGTTATCATTATTATTTTTAATAATAATAATATTATTATTATTATTGTTATTATTGTATGTTCACTATATAATATAATAGAATTATAATCATACAGAGCATGTTAATTAATATTAAAAATGTGAATTAAAAATAATTTTTTTGAATCAAATTATATTCTAACTAAAAATAACTCAAAAGCTATAAATAGTTTTGTTTTTCAAATAATTATTAACATGAGTTTAAAAAAAAAATAAATGAAAAATTTTCGAAAGATAAGTGGAATATCATGCGAAAATTGACTTTTTTTTACCACTTTATCAAAACGTGTGTTGATGTTATCAACGTTTCAAGAATTGATTAGAAAATTAATTGGGATCTATTAATAGGTACTTTGATTGCTGAAAGTTATAGTTTATCATTATTAAATATTATAATTAATAGAAACAATTTTCTTTAAATGTTATAATTGAGTGATATAATTGATAGGGAATGAAGCTTATGAAGAAACATAACGATCATTTTATGATTTGGTTTTGATAAAGGAGTGCCTTATGACATAACAACTTGTGGTGGCGGTATACCCGAAACTTGATATTTAGCAATGTCCATTGAAAGATGGAGTGGAGAGAAAATGGAAGAAAGACGAGGAATTGAACTCGAGATCTTGCGGTTGGAAAGAGAGGAAAGATAGTAGAATAGGACGATGAACAGACGTGAAGGCGGTGTTCCTGCCAAACCTATGAATCGTGTTGTAATAGGTTGCATGATGATGTGTTGTCTCGTGGTGGTGAAGAGGAGGAAAGAGTAAAGAAGACTGAGAAGAAAAAGCTAGGAAGACTGAGAAGAAGAAGTGAAGAAGAATGAGAAGAAGAAGCGAAGAAGAATGTGAAAAAGATGGTGATGATAGGAAAAAGAAAAAAGGCAAAAGGGGATGAAGATGGGACGAGGAAGGGGAAGAAAAAGAAGAAAGGTGGAACTATGAGGGAGAGATGCAAAAATGAAGAAGAAAAAAGAAGGGAAGGAAGGAAAAGAAGAGAAGGAAGGAAAAGAAGGGAAGGAAGGAAGAAGAAAGAAGAGAAAAGAGAAAAAGAAGGAAAGGAAGGAAAAAGAGAGAAGAGAAAAGAGAAAAAGAAGAAGAAGAAGAAGAAAAAGATGAAAGAAGAGAAGAAGAAGAAGAAAATGTGGAGAAGGAAGAGTAAGAGGAAAAGGATGAGAAAAAAAGAGGAAAAAAAGGAGGAGGAAAGAACCAAACAATAAAAATGGATAAGAGAAAAGAAAAGAAAATGAAAAATACGAAGGAAGACGCAAAATAAAAAAAAAGTTAAGAATCAAGTGAAAAAAAGTTAAAGAAAACAGGATTTTATCTTTGGAGGGGAGGGGGGGGGGCAGTGACTTCTCAGACAAGCCAGGACACCCACGAAGGTCGGGGCTCGCAAGTTGGGGAGGTTGGGAGAAAGATTTATACAATTCGCGATGCTTCGTAATTAACATGAGAACTTAATGGCGAAAGATCGCAAGAAAATACTTTGAAATGGTTCACTTTTAATAATTGCGGCTATGGTTATAGCGGATTTGAAGGATTCATTGCTTGCTGAATACACCTTTATGGCAATGTTCGCTCGAGTGAGCTGTAAATACACTGCAAGCCACACGTTGGTAAGATGGATCAGATTTGGAAAGATAACTTAATATCCGACTTAAAAACGATATAAAAATTTCATATAAACTTAGTTGGGAAGAAGGACAAAGATTTTCAGACGAAAATTGTAAAATATTATGAAAAAAACTGAAGCTTTAATGATAAAACAAACGATTTGAAATAAATTTTAACGATTTGAAATAAATTTTAACGATTTGAAACAAAAATTAACGGTTTGGATAAAAAAATGAACGATTTGGCAGGTTATAAGCTGTCTGTAACTTGTGTAGCCAATTACAGTAACAACGTGTTAAGAGTGTAACATGCCTGTTGTGAAAAAGCTATGAAATAATTTTCAAAATAAATATTAATTAACGAAAATATGATTAAAAAATTAAAATTACTAATTAAAAAAAATATTGGGAATGTGCATAAGAAAATATTATATTTTTATGGAAAAAATAATAAAAACTGGAATAAAAATGAAGAAAAATAAACAAAAGGATAAAATGCCAATTCAACAAAGGAAATAAAAATGAACAAGAGAAGTTATAATAAAATTCTTCAAGTCTCATTGTGGCTTTCAAGAGAGCAAACGATGCTTGCAACAGACAGCAAGTGAAATTAAATGCAAAAAATCGAATTTCGGAATCAAAATTGAAGATTGAAAATAACTTTGAAAATTGAAACGGAAAACTGAAAATTGAAAATCAAAATGAGGAGGAGAGTAGAAAGCATGCCTAATGTTGTTCGTGCAGAATCATCGAGGTGTTAGTGAAGCTATCACGCCTTCAGAATGCAAAGTAATTTTGGACTAACTAAGCATGTTGTGTAACCTTTCCGACGGCCAAGATACAGATACAGAAAGTCTGGCCGCTGTACGTCCGGAAGACGAATGAAGGCGTGAAAAAGATGTATTTTTTTGGAATCAAATTTATGAAAAATACCGAAAAATGATTTTTTATTTTTGAAAATGAGCAAGCAACTTCGACATTATAACCACCCTATCAACATATTTAACTTTTTAAAAACCCAGAGTGTTCAGGGTTCGTACTGTATGCCGAGTTTTTGACTAATTTGGTATTTAAAATTATTGAAAAAGCTTATTTTAGTTGATAAATAATTTAAAAAAAGGTTTTTATTTAAATTAATTTTTAAATGAAAAATAGGAGACTAAGTGAAAATAAATTGAATTAAATTATAAATTTTAAAAAATAAAAATATAAATAGCCCTAAAAGCGAGCTTCATTCGGGAAATCAATAAGACGTTAAGTTTTAAAATAACTAACCCTTCGTATTGATCGCCGCCGCAAGATACAACACAACTGCAACCAGTGAAATCCAATTTTAATATTTCAAAAACCAGCAAACCACTAGCTATGGTAATTTCACCATTAATTGGCAAAAAAAAGGAAGAGGATGAGGAGGAGGAGGAGGAGGAGGAGGAGGAGGAGGAGGAGGAGGAGGAGGAGAAAGTGGGAAAGAAGAAAAAAGAGAACTAGTAAAAAAAAAGTAAAAAAGAAAAAAAGTAGTAGAAAAGAAGAAGTAGTAGAAACGAAAAAGGAGTAGAATGAAGAAGAGAAACGAAATACACTGCCTATTTCAATTAAGCAGCCTTGTGGCGGAGGCAATTATAAACACAGCGATTACTAATCAGGGCCTTGAACTTGCCAGCTCTACCACTCAACAACTTTGAGGCGTGCCTTGGAGAAGTTATAGAGTCCTTCCAAAACCAAGCCCAAAGTAACATCTGCAAACACGCAAACATACAAACATACCAGCAACACCACACAATGCCACACCAGTATAATGTAACATCATATAAACAACCCCAGCTATTCAACGTGATGTTTGAATGCGAAGCTCCTATTGGTCGAATCGAGCGATGGGCGCCTTTTTAGAGCTAAAAATAGACGGCGAAATACGAATTTCAAATTTTGTGGGTTCTGTAATTTTGTTTTATTTAAGGTTTTGAATTAAATTTTCGCTTTTTGAATTTTTTTTTTAGAAAACAAATTTAAAAAATTCTTTTAAAACATTTTTTGAGGCGTCGTTTTTTAAATTTGGCCTAAAAATGGCGCTTTTCAGAATTACGCTTGCAAGTGGGGTTGATTGTTTTAATATTAAGTTATATTGCGGACAAGTTTTAAAAACATAATTCCTGCAAACTTTCATGGAAATGACATTTATTATTCAAAGTAATCGTTGAAAATCTGATTAAATTACTCCAAAACTTTGAAATAATTAAATAAACTGGTTTTTTTTATTATGACACCGCTTGTAATGCCTAACATACAATGTTATTTGGTTGACTTCTTGATCACATTTTCTATCTTATTATTATTACTTCTTTTTTTATATTTTTATTATTATTTCTTTTTTTATATTATTATTTTTTTATTTCTTTATATATATTTTTTTCTTTTTTTATCTTATTATTATTTTTTTGAATCGTATTATTATTATTATTATTTTTTTATTATCTTATTATTATTATTATCTTTTTTTATCTTATTATTATTATTATCTTTTTTTATCTTATTATTATTATTTTTGTTTTTTTATATTATTATTATTTTTTAAATCTTATTATTATTATTTTTTTAATTTTATTATTATCATTTTTTTCTTTTTTTGTCTTTTTTTTTCTTTCTTAAAGGTCAGTCTAGACATTATATGACGTGTGACACAAGGTTCAATAAATTGATTAGAAAAAGAAAAATAAATGTAACTACAACAACAATAATAATAATAAAAATAAAAATAAAAATAATAATAATAATAATAATAATAATAATAAAAAAAAAAAAAAAAATAAAAAAAAAAAAATAATAATAATAATAACAATAATAATAATAATTATTATAATAATAATAATAATAATAATAATATTAATAATAATAATAATAATAATAATAAAATAATAATAATAATAATAATAATAATAATAATAATAATAACAATAAAAAAAAAAAAGAAGAATAATACAAACAAAAATAACAATAGTTATAATAATAATGATGATAAAAATAATGAGAAAACCAAAAACAAAAATGTAGTAGTAGTAGTAGTAGTAGTAGTAGTAGTAGTAGTAGTAGTAGTAGTAGTAGTAGTAGTAGTAGTAGTAGTAGTAGTAGTAGTAGTAGTAGTAGTAGTAGTAGTAGTAGTAGTAGTAGTAGTAGTAGTAGTAGTAGTAGTAGTAGTAGTAGTAGTAGTAGTAGTAGTAGTAGTAGTAGTAGTAGTAGTAGTAGTAGTAGTAGTAGTAGTAGTAGTAGTAGTAGTAGTAGTAGTAGTAGTAGTAGTAGTAGTAGTAGTAGTAGTAGTAGTAGTAGTAGTAGTAGTAGTAGTAGTAGTAGTAGTAGTAGTAGTAGTAGTAGTAGTAGTAGTAGTAGTAGTAGTAGTAGTAGTAGTAGTAGTAGTAGTAGTAGTAGTAGTAGTAGTAGTAGTAGTAGTAGTAGTAGTAGTAGTAGTAGTAGTAGTAGTAGTAGTAGTAGTAGTAGTAGTAGTAGTAGTAGTAGTAGTAGTAGTAGTAGTAGTAGTAGTAGTAGTAGTAGTAGTAGTAGTAGTAGTAGTAGTAGTAGTAGTAGTAGTAGTAGTAGTAGTAGTAGTAGTAGTAGTAGTAGTAGTAGTAGTAGTAGTAGTAGTAGTAGTAGTAGTAGTAGTAGTAGTAGTAGTAGTAGTAGTAGTAGTAGTAGTAGTAGTAGTAGTAGTAGTAGTAGTAGTAGTAGTAGTAGTAGTAGTAGTAGTAGTAGTAGTAGTAGTAGTAGTAGTAGTAGTAGTAGTAGTAGTAGTAGTAGTAGTAGTAGTAGTAGTAGTAGTAGTAGTAGTAGTAGTAGTAGTAGTAGTAGTAGTAGTAGTAGTAGTAGAACAGACGATATTCATATGGTGGCATTAACCCGAAGAGATTCGAGGCACAGAACAAAGCAACAAGGGTACATTTAATTTAAACACCTTGGTACATGATTTATTATTATTATTATTATTATTATTATTATTATTATTATTATTATTATTATTATTATTATTATTATTATTATTATTATTATTATTATTATTATTATTATTATTATTATTATTATTATTATTATTATTATTATTATTATTATTATTATTATTATTATTATTATTATTATTATTATTATTATTATTATTATTATTATTATTATTATTATTATTATTATTATTATTATTATTATTATTATTATTATTATTATTATTATTATTATTATTATTATTATTATTATTATTATTATTATTATTATTATTATTATTATTATTATTATTATTATTATTATTATTATTATTATTATTATCATTATTATTATTATTATTATTTATATTATTATTATTATTATTATTATTATTATTATTATTATTATTATTATTATTATTATTATTATTATTATTATTATTATTATTATTATTTATATTATTATTATTATTATTATTATTATTATTATTATTATTATTATTATTATTATTATTATTATTATTATTATTATTATTATTATTATTATTATTATTATTATTATTATTATTATTATTATTATTATTATTATTATTATTATCATTTTTATTATTATTATTATTATTATTATCATTATTATTATTATTATTATTTATATTATTATTATTATTATTATTATTATTATTATTATTATTATTATTATTATTATTATTATTATTATTATTATTATTATTATTTATATTATTATTATTATTATTATTATTATTATTTTTATTTATATTATTATTATTATTATTATTATTATTATTATTTTATTATTATTATTATTATTATTATTATTATTATTATTATTATTATTATTATTATTTATATTATTATTATTATTATTATTATTATTATTATTATTATTATTATTATTATTATTATTATTATTATTATTATTATTATTTTTATTTTTATTATTATTATTGTTATCATTATTATTATTATTATTATTATTTTTATTATTATTATTATTATTATTATTATTATTCTCATAATCTTTCCTTTTCTTATTTTTTCAATTATTTCTATTTTTATTTTCAATCTCCATTCTATCACTATCATCTTTTTATTCTTAATTATTATTTTTATTATCGTTATTATAATTTATTCCAATATTTCTTTTTTTTTTCTTTTTAAAAATATTTATTATGCGTCATTAGAGATGGCCATATTCATTCAAGTGTGTAGTCCTGTGCTAACCTCTCATCCGCCATGGTTAATGCTGCAAGCTTCTCTCGCAACCAATTAAAACAACACAAACAGCAAAAACAACAACAATAACAACAACTGCAAAAACAAAAAAATACAACAACAATTACAACAACAACAACAATGGTAAAAACAACAACAACAATAAAACTAAGAATAAAACTAACAACGACAACAACGAAAACGAAAAAAAACAACAAAAGCAACAAAAATATAATAACAACGACAACAATAACAAAGTAACAAGGAAGTTGAAATTAACAAAGATCAAAACAAGAACAAAGAGACATTGAAAATTCAATAACACTAACAGTTGAAATCCTAAAACTTCAACAACAACAACAACAACAACTAACCTCTACAAAGGTTCCAAAACACAACAAAGTACCACTAACAGCAACAACAATAACAACTGAAACAACATTAAAACAACAACAACTATACAACAACAACAATACAAAGAAAATACAACAACAACAACATTTCAACAACAACACAACAACAAAAAATAGTATGAGAAAGTGACATAAAGGCAGTTATAATAACAAATAAAGAGAAACAACAATGTCACAAAGAAACAAAGAAACAATATGACAACAACATGAACAATGACTAAATGACAACAACAACAATAACAATATGACAACAACAACAACAAAACACTTATAAAAACAATAACAAAAATAATAACAACAACAATAACAAATGGAAATTATAATAAGAAGAAAATGCTGATAACAACAAAAACTTAATTATAAACAGTAATTAAAATAACAACAATAAATGAAATAACCACAAGGAAAAAAGACAAAAAAGATTAAAATCACAACAATAATAATAACAAAAATAATAATAAAAACAAAAATAATAAAAACAACAACAATAATGACAACAAAAATGATAATAACAACAACAATAATAACAACAACAATGATAACAACAACAACAATATTAACAACAATAGCAACATCGAAATCACCACACCACCTCGCCAATTCATTCGCGCCCTTATCCTCGTACACCAATTTGAACCCTGGATTTTCTGCCACCCTTTCACTGTGTGTGCTCACAAGCCAATATATATATATATATATATTTATATATATATGTATATATATGTATATATATATATATACCTCTTCATCACATGCATACATACATACATGTATATAATACATACTTCACAATGGTACCAACATGCGTGTAACTCCCATATCCACTCGTGCTCATACCTGCACATGCCTCGCACATCTCTGCCTTTTTATTTATGAAATGTTGTACTTCTTTGTACTTCCGATTTGAATTATCGCTCATTGGTGTGCTTTTCTTTCACTCGAAATGCATATCTTTTGTTTCAATCTCATCGTTTTATCGTCCTCCCATTTCGACTTCAAGTTCTATGTAGTGATAGAATATTGTGTGTCACGTGACGCGCTATTTCAAAAGGCGGTCGATTCGATTGTGATAATATTTATTATACAATACAAAACGATACAATAAAGATATTAGGTAATATGATAATTAAAATACAAAACAATACAATGAAAATACGAGCATTGTTATTATTATTGTTAGTTTGTTTTTAAATAATAATAATAATTAAAAATAATTGAATATAAAATAAATAAAAATAAATAAATAACTGAATAAATAAATAAATAAATAAATAAATAAATAAATAAATAAATAAATAAATAAATGAATAAATGAATGAATGAATAAATAAATAAATAAATAAATAAATAAATAAATAAATAAACAAATAAATAAATAAATAAATGAATGAATAAATAAATAAATGAATGAATAAATAAATGAAGTAATAACCAAAGATCCGACAACAATAATAATAATAATTAGCGAAAGTTCCATTGAGCGACATTGAAACTCACGAGGGGATGGCAGTGGCAGAGGTACAATGGCTCAGCAGTCATATGTAGGGCCTTCCGTTGCTTTTAATCAACCTATTAACTAATTGGTTGATTAATTTACTAATTAACAGGTGGATCAAATGACAAATCAGCTGTTCGCTTACTCTACTGATCACTCGAGTAATTAGTATGTATATTTTTTAATAAATAATTAAATAATTAAATGATATTTATTATTAGATAATATATGATCAATAATTATTTAATATTTGTATTTATTACTGATTCCATAGAAATGATAGCATCCCCGCCTCCTTTCATAGACCTTTTAGTATTTTTTATTTAAATTAACTTTTATTATTCATTGTATCTTTGTTTTTTCATATTCTTTGTATCATTGTTTCTTTTCATATTCT
>OX387251.1:898138-908138 GCA_947562095.1 Branchellion lobata | reverse complement strand
ATAAAAACAAAAAAATCATTTAAAACAATTTCAAATAATAAAAATTAATGAAAAGATGGTTGGTGATCTAATCCGAGTTTTAATCTAATCTAATCAAATCATTTTTGAGCGCTAACTATATTTCTCTACAATACAATACAATACAATACAATACAATACAATACAATGCAATACAATACAATACAATACAATACAATACAATACAATACAATACAATACAATACAATACAATACAATACAATACAATACAATACAATACAATACAATACAATACAATACAATACAATACAATACAATACAATACAATACAATACAATACAATACAATACAATACAATACAATACAATACAATACAATACAATACAATACAATACAATACAATACAATACAATACAATACAATACAATACAATACAATACAGAACAATACAATACAATACAATACAATAAAATACAATACAATACAATACAATAAAATACAATACAATACAATACAATACAATACAAAACAATACAATACAATACAATACAATACAATACAATACAATACAATACAATACAATACAATACAATACAATACAATACAATACAATACAATACAATACAATACAATACAATACAATACAATACAATACAATACAAAAACGAATATTATTATAGTGGCATTAACCCCGTAGAGTTTCGAGGCCACTCAAAAACTTTCTATCACACTGATAAGGAGAGTTTTGAATTATTGGATGTGATAAAGCCTTGTTTGAAGGGGTGGGGTGATGGAAGACAAGGAAGAGGCAGAATTGAGGAGAGAAAAAAAATAATAATAAAAATTTTATAACTGAAATAATTTTATTTTTTAAATCCAATCCTGAACTCTTGTTCGTATCGAGTGTTGAAATATGAAAACTTAAGATAAACTAAAAAATGTCTGAAATTGAATTCGGTCACCAGTGTTTCTCGTTCATTTCATTGTTCGTTCACTCATTTATCTGTTCATTGTTCGTTTGTTTTTACGTTTTTTTCTCATTTTTTCATTCATATATTGGTTGTATGGTTGAGTGGTTGGTTGGGTGGTTGGTTGATTGGCTAGTTAGTTGAATGGTTGCTTGGTTGAGAAGTTGCTTGGTTGAGAAGTTGGTTGGTTGAGAAATTGGTTGGGTAGTTGAATGGTTGGGTGAATGGTTGGTTAGGGAATTCATTGTGTAGATGGTTGGTTGGTTGATGGGTTGGTTGGTTGTTGGATGATTGATTGGTTAATTAAAAGATTGGTTGGTTAAGTAATAGGTTGGTTGATGGGTTGGTTGGCTGGTGGGTGATTGGTTGGTTGGTGGGTGATTGATTGGTTGGCTAGGTGGTTGGTTGGTTAGTTGGTTGGTTGGTTGGTTAGTTGGTTTGCTGGTTGGTTAGTTGGTTGGTTAGTTGGTTGGTTAGTTGGTTGGTTAGTTGGTTGGTTGGTTAGTTGGTTGGTTGGTTGGATGGTTGGTTGGTTGCGCTGCAGAGTGGAGTGTTAGGTTCGCTTGGAAGGCGAACAAGTATGAACACGCCTGCAACTTGTAAACAAGTTTCAACAGGTGGTGTCCAGTGCTGTGTGTTCTGTCACGTGATGATTAGGGATAGCGGGGAAAGGGTGGGGGGGGGGTGGAAGTTATTGTTTGGGTTGGGGAGGGTGGTTGTTTGGGAGTGGGTGATTTATAAGAGTGGAAGGTTAAGAAGAGAGTATAAAACTTAAATGGTGGAAGTGAAAAAAAAATTCAATAATCATTTTTTCCATTTTGTTGTTTTTGTTTTTTGTTTTTCAACAAAACTTTTCCATATTTTGCGACAGTCTTCTGGAGTCGACCGGAGTCTACTGGAGGTCGTTTGTGGGGGGTCAAAAGAAGTAAAGTCGAAGCATTGAGCAGCATGAAACTCAAGCACAGGTTAAAATAGCCATCAGCTATCACTCAACAACAACAACTACTGCTGCTACTGCAACCTTATGACGCAACAACAACAACAACTACTGCTGCTGCAACCTTATGACGCAACAACAACAACTACTACTGCTGCTGCAACCTTATGACGCAACAACAACAGCAACTACTGCTACTGCAACCTTATGACGCAACAACAACAACTACTACTGCTGCTGCAACCTTATGACGCAACAACAACAACTACTACTGCTGCTGCAACCTTATGACGCAACAACAAAAACTACTATTGCAATCTTCTCAACAGCGACTACTACTACATTCAAAATAACAAACGACTGCAACAACCATGCTACTAAGCAACCCCTAAAACGAGTCTTATTGGTTATCTGTGTGTTGGATCCATCCTGATTGGTTGTCATGGAAGTGATGAACACGTGATCAATGTCTCCTTCGATCTATCTAATGGCTCTCGCTAGTTTTGAGCTTAATGAAATGCACGTGTGTGTGTGTGTGTGTGTGTGTGTGTGTGTGTGTGTGTGTGTGTGTGTGTGTGTGTGTGTGTGTGTATGTGTGTGTGTGTGTGTGTGTGTGTGTGTGTGTGTGTGTGTGTGTGTGTGTGTGTGTGTGTGTGTGTGTGTGTGTGTGTGTGTGTGTGTGTGTGTGCGTGTGTGTGTGTGTGTGTGTGTGTGTGTGTGTGTGTGTGTGTGTGTGTGTGTGTGTGTGTGTGTGTGTGTGTGTGTGTGTGTGTGTGTGTGTGTGTGTGTGTGTGTGTGTGTGTGTGTGTGTGTGTGTGTGTGTGTGTGTGTATGTGTGTTGGGGGTGGTGGGAGAAGCAATGGCTCAACATGTGACACTTGCTTGTTAGGGGTTTACGTGACTGTAAAAGTAACTGAAACTGTTAGGTTGTGACACATTACAATACAACACAATGCAAAAAAAACAAATAACCAACACAAAACAATACAACACGATACAATACAACACGATACAATACAACACGATACAATACAACACGATACAATACAACACGACACAATACAACACGATACAATACAGTACAAGACAATAAAATACAATAAAATGAAAATAAGAATACTATTAAAGTGGCCTTAACCCGGACTGTATCGAAGCCACTCATTACAATTAAATTATTATTTAATGCACTGATTAACTTGTTGTTATTATTATTGTTTTTCAAAGTATAATTATTGTTTTATTAATAAAGGCTGTTATGTTTATTGTTCGATATTTGTTTATGTTTGGGATGGCTATTTATTTTTTTGTTTTGTTTGTATATATTTATCTTATTATTCAGGTTTATTTGCATGCTTTAAGCTATGTTTATGTTTATGTTTATTCTGTTTTTTACTGTTGTTTGGGGGTGTTGTTATGTTTATGTTTAGGGTGTTGTTATGTTTATGTTTTGGAGTGTTGTTATGTTTATGTTTAGGGTGTTGTTATGTTTATGTTTTGGAGTGTTGTTTTGTTTATGTTTAGGGTGTTGTTATGTTTATGTTTGGGGGTGTTGTTATGTTTATGTTTAGGGTGTTGTTATTTTTATGTTTAGGGTGTTGTTATGTTTATGTTTGGGGGTGTTGTTATGTTTATGTTAAGGGTGTTGTTATGTTTATGTTTAGGGTGTTGTTATGTTTATGTTTGGGGGTGTTGTTATGTTTATGTTAAGGGTGTTGTTATGTTTATGTTTGGGGTGTTGTTATGTTTATGTTTTGGGTGTTGTTTTGTTTATGTTTTGTGGTGTTGTTATGTTTATGTTTGGAGTGTTGTTTTGTTTATGTTTGGAGTGTTGTTTTGTTTATGTTTGGGGTGTTGTTATGTTTATGTTTGGGGTGTTGTTATGTTTATGTTTGGAGTGTTGTTTTGTTTATGTTTGGAGTGTTGTTTTGTTTATGTTTGGGGTGTTGTTTTGTTTATGTTTGGAGTGTTGTTTTGTTTATGTTTGGAGTGTTGTTAGAGGCGTTTGTGCATCCACTCCAACGCGAATAATTGACTTTTTGAGCGTGAAATTCCACTTACAAGACCAACTATCGGCTATTTTTAAACCAGTGCAGACACATTGATAAAAAAGTGAAAAAACTAAAAGGAAATCCTAGTTGTGACTATGATTTATTTATCTATTTATTTACAAGTTATTTTTATTTAGTACATCACAACAACAACGACTGCATATAAGGGTTGATTTAAAGGAGTTTAATATAGATTTACAATTGTTGTTTTTTATCCGAAAAATCTAATAGGAGTCGCAATGGAATAATCAAATGAAAGATCATCGCACACGACTTCAAGAATGACCTTGTGAATAATAAGAAATGGACATTGTTGAAAAGTGAAAGAAAGGACTGAAATAAATTGAATAAAAATAATGACAAAAAAAATAGTAATAGTAATAATACTACTACTACTAATAATAAAAATAAAAATAATAATAATAATAATAATAATAATAATAATAATAATAATAATAATAATAATAATAATAATAATAATAATAATAATAATAATAATAATAATAATAATAATAATAATAATAATAATAATAATAATAATAATAATAATAATAATAATAATAATAATAATAATAATAAAAATAATAATAATAATAATAAAATTAATAATAATAATAATAATAAAAATAATAATAATAATAAAAATAATAATAATAATAATAATAAAAATAATAATAATAATAATAATTAGTGAAGTAAGTCTTCAAAAAGTTAATTAAATTATAACAGTGAATCTTCAAGACGACTGAACAATAAATTGAATATTTAATTAAAAAATAAAATAAAATAAATTACTCAGAAGGAAATAATTATAATCGAGTAATTGAAATAATTAATTAAAAGTCAAAGTCAATTCACGAACGAGCTTTGAGGGGGTGTAACGAAAGGGAGGAACACGCGGTTTCCATGGCTCTCATACCTACTTAAACTTAAATTAAAACCACTAAAAATAATAAAAATATAGAAAATAATAATAACTATATTACGGTTAGTATTGTTGTTGTTGTTGTTGTTGTTGTTGTTGTTGTTGTTGTTGTTGTTGTTGTTATTATTATTGTACTCTTGTTGTGCTTATTATTATTATTATTATTATTATTATTATTATTATTATTATTATTATTATTATTATTATTATTATTATTATTATTATTATTATTATTATTATTATTATTATTATTATTATTATTATTATTATTATTATTATTATTATTATTATTATTATTATTATTATTATTATTCTTATTATTATTATTATTATTATTATTATTTTGATTATTTTCCAGCACGAGTCTTTCAAATACTTCTAATTTGTACCTGGGATAGGGGACGCCTAATGACGAAAATAATTGTGAAGGTGAAGAAGACGACGAAGATGGATGGCAGGTGGTTATGATGATTATAGCGGACTCTTTTGGTGGAAAGTGGTTGATGGTGGAAGAGGGTTGGTGGGGGGTCGAGGGGGGGGGGGGGGTTGAGGGGGGGGGGGGGTTGAGGGAGGGGGGGGGGGTTGAGGGAGGGGGGGTTGAGAAGGGATGGATTGAAGAATGATGGATGGTTTGAGTAACAAGAAAATAAATAGATCACTTGATGATAATAGGTGGAGGAGTCAAGGGAGGAAAGAAAGAATTAATGGAAGAATTAATGGATAAATTAAAAAAATAAATTATTAATATTATTATTTTATTAATAATAATATTTTTATTAATATTATTAATAATATAATAATAATAATGATAATAATGAAAATAAAAATAATAATCATACCAAACCACCACACGTACCACACAACTATATCACACCACCACCACAAAACCACACCACTACCACCACCACCACCACCACCACCACCACCACCACACAACCACACCACACCACACCACCACACCACACCTCTACACCACCACACACCCCTACACCACACCTCCACACCAAACCACACCTATACACCACCACACACCCCCACACCACACCTCCACACCACCACCACACCACCACACAACCACACCACCACACCTCCACACCAAACTACACCACCACACCACCAAACCACCACACCACCATCACACCACCACACCACACCACACCGCACCACCACACAGGTGAAACATTGGTAAACAATCCAACACATGTTCCGGTTTTCCACAACCATCGAACATCAGTTTCCCAATATGGATCTCTTCATTTTTTTACTTTTTTATTCACTATTCTTTTTTTAATGTTATTTTTGGTTTTTTGATATTATTTTTATTTTTTTTATTTTATTATTTATTTTTTTAAATTTATATTTTAATTTTATTTATTTTTATTTTTATTTTTTTGGTTATTGAATGGAATGGGATTACGTTCCGATTGAGGAAATCATGACGCATACATTCAAAAGTAACGAATTAGGCCGAATTTTATTTTTATTTTTGTTTTCTCAGTTTTTTAATTTAATCATTTTCTAATATTATCCATAATTTATTTTAAAATAATTAATATTTAATTAAATCAATTAATTTTACCCATTATAAAACATAAATTCGAAAAAAAAATTACTTAAGGATAGCTGTGAATCTGCTTGTGAGACATTCACAAGAGCGCCTGCACACCCAGAAGACATCAGATCTTGACGTCATTCGAGATTGTAAACAATGAAAATAAAAAGAATTATTTAAACCTTGGTTGAGATCATTTCAAGCCATTTTTAACAAGTTATCAAGCCACTGATTGAAATTATTTTGAGTGTCAAATATTAATGTTTGGACATAGAGACGGTGTCTTTGGGATTTTACCTCAATGAAGTGAAGAAGCACTGAGAAACATGATGAATGTACGATAAGGCACACAATTTATTGCTACTCTTAGAGGTTTATTAATCACTCTCACTTGCCTCCATGCGTTGCCTTGCAAGCAACAACCCACTTCAACAACAACCAACCTCAACAACAACCCACTTCAACAACAACAAACCTCAACAACAACAAACTTCAACAACGACCAATCTCAACAATAACCAACTTCAAAAACAACCAACCTCAACAACAACCAACCTCAACAATACCAACCTCAACAACAACCAACCTCAACAATACCAACCTCAACAACAACCAACCTCAACAACAACCAACCTCAACAACAACCAACCTCAACAACAACCAACCTCAACAACAACCAACCTCAACAACAACCAACCTCAACAACAACCAACCTCAACAACAACCAACCTCAACAACAACCAACCTCAACAACAACCAACCTCAACAACTTATAAAATACAATGTTTAAATTTAAATTTTTTTTCCTAATTTATAAAAAAACAAGCGTTTAATTAAAAGCCCCATTAAAACCAACAATTTCTGACTTTTTTCGTCTGCACATGCGCAAATTTTCCGTTAATTGAGGACTCTCGACGACGCGTTTGAGCACATCAGCAACAACTTGCTGCTGTTTAAATGAAAATAATTAAATGAATAAATTAAATTTGTAAAGCGCCAAAGCAAGCAGCTGAGGCGCCCAATTTTATAAATTAATTGGTAACGTTTTGAAATGATTTGAAAAATAATGAATGGTTTAAAGATAGGCTGGTGCTTGTGTTATTATTTAAAATATTCTTATAACAATTGATTATATTAAACGATTTATTTATTAGCTCCAAAGATAAAATAATTTCAAAGATAATTTTTTTAAAATATTTTTATTCATGATCCATTGATCAATAAATTCAGACTTATTCCCCAGTTAGTGTTTTTTCCACATTTTCCAAGATTTATTTAATCAAAAAAATCTCGATAAAAATAATTTTAAAAATTTAAACGCAATATGTAATTATACAAATGCACCAACTGGAACAATTAATCTTATGTTTAACCAAAGTCTGAGAGGCATTTTTAAGTGAAGTTAATTTTGAGGAACACCGAAAGAGTTTTTCTGTTTGGTCAACCACTAGACGTCCTCTGACTGATCCCCTACTTTGGGACGCTAATACAAACGTCTCTTACGTAATGCATTGAGAAGGCGAATACATTAAATTCCTGCCTCCCTCAATCTTTTCATACAATAACTAACAAAAAGTATTATCAAGTATGACTGTTGTTAGTGTTGCGAAGTTTAATTGTGAACAAGAAACACGTGATAATGTGGTGATAATAATTATAAAAATTATCATTATTATAATGATAACTTTAATAATAAAAACCATAACAAAGAAATAAAAATTTCAGAAATTATAATAAGAAGAATAATTATAATAATATAATTATTATTATTTTAATTATTTATTATTATTTTTTTTTAAATAATTAAAAAAATGAGAATAACAATTAAAATTATATTAAAAAAATAATAAAAAAATAATATAAATAATAGTAATAAAAAATAATAAGAGGGGCTAGTAGGTGATTAGGGAATCATCAACAAAACTATAGTCTGCTTGCGCCAGCAGAGATGTCCGAGCACGTGATTGCATACAAACACACGAAGACATACAATAATACAAACTAACAGACAGACAAACAGAAATATACAAACAAACAAATAGACCAAAACACACGTACAAACAAACTCAAGCACGAAGACACAGTGTAATCTTCACAGGCACAAAGATGCATATAACAAAGCATACAAAGACGCAAACACAGAGGCAACCAAAGGACCAAACAGGAACTGACTTAGACACACAAGCAGACATACCACACACGTGTCAAAGTGCAACCGTTTAATAAGGTGTCTAACCTAATTATATAACCACACAGCGTAGTTAAGGTGTGTTTTATTAAGCGGCGCGGTCTATTAACCGGCCTGGAATGTTTGCAGGAATTTGTTTATTTTAATTTTTCACTTAATATTGTTTTTTTTTGTTTTAGCGCTTCATTTAAAAAAATACTTTTTTCACTGTGGTGAGCTCACACAAAAGTTTCAGAATCACTCTATTATAAGTTTATTCAATTGATCAACCATACTAGATATTTGTTGTGATTAACTCATAAATTGATAACTTAACCAATTAATTAAATTATAAAATAAATTTTCAGAGAGTTAAGGAAAGGATTTATTGAACAGGTGGGTCTTCAGAGATCGACAAAATGATTTTGTTGAACTTGAAGATTTTAAACTGTTAGGCAGGTTGTTCCACAACTTAGGTCCGCTGACGCTGATCCTCCTTGATCCTAATGAATTGAGCTTGTGCTTGTTGGGAACAACGTCTTTCGCTTAACCGATCTCAGTCTCTATCCTCCAGGCAACAACCAGAACCAGGTCACGTGTGAGATATGGGTATCACTGACGAATGTTGAGACTCGGTGTTGTCCCTCGTGTAGAGTGCTTAGTAGGTGAGCAACCGATCGTAAGCACACATTGAATCTTTTTATTTTGTTTTTTAATCTTATTTTTATTATTTTTTATTTTTATAGTCCTTTTTTGTGTTTGTTTTTTCGATTTTTTTATTTTTTTTTATTCGCTTATTTTTGTATTTTTATTTTTCATTTTTTTATTTTTTAATCGTTTTTCTTATTTGTTTATTACATAATTTTTTCGGTGAGCAACCGATCGTAAGCACTCATTGAATCTTTTTATTTTGTTTTTTAATCTTATTTTTATTATTTTTTATTTTTATAGTCCTTTTTTGTGTTTGTTTTTTCGATTTTTTTAATTTTTTTTATTCGCTTATTTTTGTCTTTTTATTTTTCATTTTTTTATTTTTTAATCGTTTTTTTTATTTGTTTATTACATAATTTTTTTAATTTGATGATAATTTTAATTAAAATAAATTTTTAAATTAATTTTGATTAAAAAAACCATGTTTCATCGAAATGTGTTTCAAATAAAAACCAATTAGGAATTAAATTTTTTTAAATTTATATATTTTTTTAACTTTTTATTTTGAACAGAACAATAATCCAAGGTTAATGCGAATGACAAACAAAATGAACCAGCCAGTCACAACCAGCCTATTAGTGGCTGAATTATAACTTAATAGCAATAATAAAAATATTAATAATAATTTTAAAATAAGATTTATAAATAATAGTAAAAATATTTTTTATTATTTTTATGAATAATAATAATAATAATAAGTAATTTTAAAATAT
>OX387251.1:875638-890638 GCA_947562095.1 Branchellion lobata | reverse complement strand
TTAATTAAATATAGAATAAACGGATAAAGAAATAAAAATATTGAATGCATAAATGAATGAATGAATAAACGAATAAATGAATGAATGAATGAGTGAATTTTTGATAATGTTTTTAACTATTTTAAAAATGTTAGTTATCATGTCTGTGGGCATTCATTCATGTGACCACAACAGCGCATACGCAATCATTCAAATCGACGCGACGCTCAAATACTTGATTGACTGCTTGAATCAGACGTGGTATTCATACCCAAACTTCATTATATCTCCTCGCAAAGTTGCACAGTGTGTCAGTTTTGAACGTGAAAAAACAAATTCACAAATTTTTATAGCGCACACTTTGCAAACTGGGTTGCCTCAGAAGCGTTAACTTTAACTACTATTAATGAAATTTAACTGAAAATACAAAATCCTTAAAAAAGATTGAGGTTGTGGTATGAGTTCAAGCTATGGAGATAAGCTATGAAATTGTGGTCTCTAATTCTCATTTTGAATTTCTTGTACCATTCCAAAGTCCAAAGATTCATTAATTTGCCTTCATGGTCAATCCTGCTCTTAGATTTCTTGTGACATTGCAGTGTGTGTTAAGTCTGACAGCTTCCTCTCAGTTCGATTATTCGCCATGCTTTGTACCATCTCCGGCGTCTGTCTGATGTTGATTGAATGAAGTCTATGGAGAAAGAATGTCAACATACAATCCACTCATTTTTCTTTAAGTTTTGTTATTTTCAAATTAATGCTTAAACGATTGACGAAACCTTTACAAAGTGGTATCGTAGTAACAGGCCTTATAGCTTGTTCATAGTCATGGGGACCATAAAATCTTTTAAGAAGGGTTGTGATGACTAGGGAAGATAAGGGAGAGAAAGAAGAAGGAAGAGAAGAGACGAAGTAAAAAAAGAGAACGAATAAAGTGATAGAATGAGAAAAATATGGAAAAGAAAAAGAAGAATTGAAAACAGGAGGTCAAAATAAGAAGGTGGAAGATGTCCACAGGAGTTGAGACGAAGAAGAAAGTTGTAGTTGAGATCAGTCGAAACAATACGGAAGGGTCTTTTTCAATAAATTCATATTTTTTGAGTATGAAGCTTCAATAAGACGGTTGATTCAGTTATGAACAGACAACCTCAAAATGTGGTGTTCTTAAAAAAAGTCCTATTGACTTTTGTTGCAAGTGCCTTCTTGGCGACAAAATGTGCATGAAAACACAACGGATAAGCAGTGTGAACATGAAAATCGGATGGCGCACAGGCGTATGACGTAACATCGAAATATAACAAAACCTATTCGAAATAATAATATATTACCAAACTATTTAAAATGAAAATAACCAACTTTATTCGAAATAATAATATTCATGTGTAGAGGCATTGATAACAGAAGGGCACAAGTGTATGCCTGATAAAAAAGATAATATGTTGTGTAATTGCATTTTTTACAGGTGAGAAGAGCACCCGTGCACTCGTTTCAATCATTAATTTTTCGATAATTTTCAAAGAACTCCTGAAAGGTTCATCAGAAAAAAATTTGAAATATGCGCTTCGAATAAGTTTAATTTTGTGAATAGTTCGACCATAAAGAGCATTACTTTTAGATGTGGAGTGTATTTTTGTAGCGAAAAATAACTTAAACACTTTTCTGGTCATCTTTATTTTTTCATATTTTTCAACATCGGACATCCAGACGTTATTTATACTTTGTTCTTATCAACTTTTCCATTGGAAATGTGTTTGAACACGACATTTATGTAATCTTCTCGTTTCGATATTTGTCGAAATGATTAAGAATGAAGAGGTTTCCATGGTTGCGTTCGAAATTGTCACTTCTTTACTTCTTTCATTTAAACTGGATTTTTTTATTTTCTCGAATTATAGTTTTAAATATAAGCCCATGAAAAAAATCAAATTGAACATATTACTGCACTACAATCGTATCATTGTATTTTTTAATCTCGACAAACGTCTATCTTATCTAATTCTATATAATCTAATCAAAGCATTTGTATAGCGCTGATTGCACATTGTTCAAAGGCGCTCTGCTGCGAACAATTTAAACAACAAAGTTTTAAGAGCTTCGAGAAAACGAAGTAAAGATGTAACAGAAGTAAGCATGGAAGGAAGAGAGTTCCATAAATAGTTACATATGCCATATAAAATGGAAACGGGTGAAAGATTAGGGTCTTTCAAAGAGACAACTCAATTTTCAAATCTTTTAAGTGATTAAATAAATGAGTATTTTTAACTTTAAATTAAAAAAAAAACAAATTTTATAAGTTTATTTTATTCAAAAGTAACTAGTGTGAAGAGATGGAAGTAGGAGTTAATCTTATCTAATCATTTGTATAGCGCTGATTCCACACTTTTCAAGAGCGCTCTGCTACGAACTGCTTAAACAAAAAAGTTTTAAGGGCTTCACGAAATAAAAGTAGAGAAGTGATAGAGGTGAGATTGGGGAAAAGAGAGTTTCATAAAAGGGGCCCACAGTAGGAAAGTGCAGAATCAGCATAAGTACTATTAGAAGGTATCCTAAAAAATGAGAATAAAATGAAAATCTCAGTCCCTTACAAAGAAACAACTTAAAAAGGTCAGCTAAACAGTTAGGTGAGTGATTATTTTTTATTTTAAACATGAAAGTGCAGATTTTGAAAAGTATCAAATAGTGGAAGTGTCAAATACAAAAAAAGTAAATAATTTTCAAAAAACGCGTTTGAGTGAAGAAAGGTCAGTTTCAGAAAAGTTGAGTTTGAGGAACATAGAATCTTTCCGGAGACTATTTTGTCGATACAGGAAAGAAATTGATTTAATGATACGTCGTTTTATAGCCTTTATTAGATCAAGTATGGACATAAGCTGGAAATGTTACAAAAATGCGGCGAATAATCGAACTAAAAAAGGAAGAATTAAAATATAGGAGAATTGAATGTTATCAGTCATAAAATAGTGAAATTTGAGAAATAAACTTTCTTCTTTGATTTATAAATTCAATAAAAACCAAAGAAAATGTCAAATTTCTTCATTGTAATTCATAGTTTCTTGTCGTTGTTATTATAATATTGAAAATTCATTTTACTTTTTTGGCAAAAAAAAATTTTTTTCTTTAAAAGTTTTTAAAAGTTGAATTATTTTTATTTTTTATTATCAATTTATCACAATTAATTCATGTTTTTCAGTTAGTTTATACTATTTTCATACTTTTTCAATTTTTATACAAATGTAAATTCTTCATTGAAATGCACTTTTAATTTTTTAGATTTGCAAAATAATTCACTAGTTTGTGCAAAAAATTAGTTTTTAAAATGTCTTCATGTCATGTGTTTTATCCTGAAAAAGAAGAATTCAAATCGTTCAATGATTATTTCAAAAAAATAGAAAATGATATTAACAGAAATGGAATGGCATTGATCAGGCCTCCAATGGTATCCTAGACTTTTGAGTTGACTTATTTTCATAATTTTTTCTTAAATACTTTTCCGATTATTTTTTACTCCCAAATGCTTCAAATACATATTCAATTTCAAGATTTGGAAGCCTTCTTACGCCATAGATTTGGAAACGAAAATATTTCAAACTGTTAGTACAAATCTTTTTTACTGAAACTTGTTGAATGAACAATTATCAATCACTGAAATTGAACAAAAACAGGAAAAATCGGTTTTGAGTATTCTCGAATACGGCAAAAAAACCGATAACTTCAAAAGACGATGCTTTAACAAGCCAGTTGATGTAGGTTTAAGAATTTTTCAAAACAATATTTTGCGCAATTAACATAAAACTAACATTTTAAAAAAATCTGTTTTGCTAACAAAAAATATATAAATAACATATTTGAAGATGGTCACAGTGGAGGAGGTGGAAGACGCATTCTGGAGCAACTACAGGCGTGCTTCTGGCCTCAAGGGTAACATCAAGGGAACGTTTAAGGTGGAGAACTCAACCGGCTTTGTAGCTCACGACACTCCAGAAATCTTTCCAGAAGATAAGGTTGACCAGCAAAATAGCAAATTTAATATAATATTTGTATCATTTCCAGCCTTTGTCTTGTCTTGATTTGATGAAATGAAAATGAAATCATAAAAATAATTAATTAACTAATTATAATTAATAAATATTAACATCTCAATTTGAGAATGATTATAGTTTGTGTTAGAGAAACCTAGTACCTCGTCAAAGTTAATGAATGAGTTTTCACTTTTAATGGACTTTTTATTTAAAATAAATCTTCCATTCAAATAAATTTCAAATTTATTTTATTTCATTAAATTCCTCATTCCATGTTTATCTCCATTTTAAGTATTCAATTACTAGTAATACACCAGGACAAACCATTTCAGACACCAAAACTCATACCTCTCCCCACCACCCCATACAGAACTACCTGGACCACTCATGGAACTTGAACAACACCCACCACCTCCCTCTCCTCCACTTCCTCCCCCCCTCTTCCTCCCTCACAGTCTTGTTTCTAGTTTTTCTGGTTTTTTTGTCTAACACCTTCAGTTTTTTTCATACTAATTCGGTTTTAATAATAATTTATGAATTATTTGAAGGTTATAATTATTTGATAAAAATACAAAAAAACAACAACACTGATGATGATGATGATGATGATGATGATGATGATGATGATGATAACAATAAAAATGAAAATAATAATAATAAGAATAATAAGAATATCATTATCATTATTTTTTTTAAAATAATAACAATAATAATAATGATAACAAGAAAAACAAGCAGAATATATAATTAATAAGACTACTACTACTACTACTACTACTACTACTACTTATAATAATAATAATAATAATAATAATAATAATAATAATAATAATAATAAAAGTAGACTTGTGTTAGTGATGGTGGTTTTTGTTGCGGACAGGAGAGTCATGGGGTGGAGATGGAAGGGTGTTTCGGTCACCGAGGCTGGAACGTCAATTGGAGGGCCTACCAAGTCAACTACATCCACTGGTAGTGGTAGTGGTGGTGTGTTGTTGTTGTTGTGGTAGTGGTGGTGTGTTGTTGTTGTGGTAGTGGTAGTGTGTTGTTGTTGTGGTTGTGGTGGTGTTTTGTTGTTGTGGTAGTGGTGGCGTGTTGTTGTTGTGGTAGTGGTAGTGTGTTGTTGTTGTGGTTGTGGTGGTGTTTTGTTGTTGTGGTAGTGGTGGCGTGTTGTTGTTGTGGTGGTGGTGGTGTGTTGTTGTTGTGGTGGTGGTGGCGTGTTGTTGTTGTGGTAGTGGTGGTGTGTTGTTGTTGTGGTGGTGTGTTTTTGTGGTGGTTGTGGTGGTGTGTTGTTGTGATTGTGGTTGTTGTTGTTGCAGTTAATGTAGTTATAAAGTGTTTTTGTAAGTTTTTGTTGTAGTTGTTGTTGCCGTTATTTTTGTTGTGGTCATTGTCTTTTTGTTAGGATAGTTTTTGTTGTTTGTGGTGATGGTCTTTGGCGTTTTTTGTGGCTGTTTTTGTTGTTATTTGCAGTGGTGGTTGTTGTTGTTTGTTGTTGCTATGGCAACACAAATCAATAAAACTTTCCATCACACAAGGGGTGACAGTAAAACCTGGTACTGCATCTCTCTGAGGAAGGAGGAGGAGGAGGAGGAGGAAGATGAAAATAGAAAAGAAGACAAAGAAGATGAGGAGGAAGAAGAAGAGGAGGGAGAGAAAGAAAAAATAAGGAAGGAAAAGAAGGAGGAGGAGAAAAATAATAAGGGTGTGGAGATGGAAGAAAATGGGAATGTGGAGAAGAAGAAGAAGAAGAAGAAGAAGAAGAAGAAGAAGAAGAAGAAGAAGAAGATGAGGAAGGACGATGGGGATGATGATATCCTGAGATATGATGAGGACTTGCTGCGGTACCTTCTGTCCAATGACGACTTCACCAACGTGTGTGAACTGGCTAGAAGGTTCAAGGTACTGTCAATGATTTTCTTCTTTTTTCTCATTTTCATCGTCATTGTCATCATCATCATCGTCATCATCATCGTCATCATCATCATCATCATCATCATTATAACCACCCATAAAATTACGTCACTACCACAACCACACCACCACAACCACACCGCCACAACCACACCACCACAACCACATCACCACACCACATCACCACACAACAACCACGTCACCACACCACAACCACAACATCACACCACAACCACCACACCACAACCACACCGCTACCACACCATCACACAACCGTAACCACAGGTGCAAAAGATAGTTCAGAACGCTGGTGAATTCCTCATCATCCGTCCATTCACTCTCACTTTCTCACTATCTCACGGTTTCAACTCTTCCGAACATACTCTCTATCTCCCTCCCGCGTGGCTGGTGAGTTTTTTAATTAGCTTTTTTTTTTAAATTATTTGCGATCATTAAAATTTTTTTTTGATTATTTAAATACTATTCTTTTTAATCTTTTTAATTTGGAATTTACTTTTAAATAATTTTCAAAAACTTATCATTTCTTATCAATTCCAAATCTCATAATTTCGAATGTATGAATGTTATTTTCATAATTCGCATCACCACCACAAGTACAATGACGGCTTTATATTGTGGTCTCTTCCAAGGATGCTTCCATCACGTGATGAAGATGATGACAACGCCGATGGCGATGGTGGTGGTGATGATGATGATGATGATGATGATGATGATAACGGGAAAAAGGTGAAAATAAATCAAAGAAAAAGTTTACTTTTCAAAGTTTTGAAAAAATTTCATTCAAAAAATAAATGTTTTACTGATAACGTTGGTAGTGATAATGGTAATGGTGATGATAGAAGGAATAATAATAATAATAATAATAATAATAATAATAATAATAATAATACTGTTAGTATTCATGGTAGTAGGGATGAGAATACGGGGTTTCTAACCTTTTCCTACGAAGAATTACTAGTCAAGTACTACGGTTTCTCGTTCGATGAGCTGCGTGAGTACTGTGTTGTACTGTTTTGTACTGTGTTGTACTGTGTTTTACTGTGTTGTACTGTTTTTTATTGTTTCGTACTGTGTTGTACTGTTTTTACTGTGTCGTACTGTGTTGTACTGGGTTGTACTGTGTACTGCGTGAGTACTATGTTGTACTTTGTTGTACTGTAATACTTGTACTTGTTACATATATTCAGTACACTAACATGTTTAACTTTTAGAATAATTTTTATATTTTTATCTTGAATTAATCCCACTGTTTAAATTTTTTTAAATAATTTATTAAATTTATAATTAAACTGGAATATATTCGGATAAAATCAATCAATTTATCATTTAATTGAATGATAATAAAGTAATAATAGAAATAAATAAATAAATATTTTTTCATTGGATTAAATAAAAAATATTTTTTTATTAGATTAAATAAAAAAATAATTTTTAATAAGATCAGATCATATTTTATTTTAAATATGATCAAATCAAGCTTAAATCATAATTTGATTGGGTGGCAATCGTCTGCACCACAGCGAGCAGCGAGGTGCGGAGGTTGGGGCGAGTGTTTGAGGAGGTGGTGAGGGTGGAGGTGGAAGCGAGGAGGTGTTTGGAGGTGGGTGAGGATGGAGTTATCGATGGTTGGGCGTTTATGTATTCGAAGATTACGTTTCGTTGGAAAGATTAGATGAGATTAAGTTAGAACAGATTATGAGAAGTTAAAAGGGACTATGATGTATAAGATCAGAATAGATCATATTATATTATATTATATTATATTATATTATATTATATTATATTATATTATATTATATTATATTATATTATATTATATCATTTCGTATCATTCTATATTATATTATATCATGTTATATTTAATTATATTAAAAACACTCATAATGGGGCAGATTAGAATGACTCAAAGAGGTAAGATTAAAGAGGATTAACTTGACCTCAATTGGTAGGAAGGGGGTCAAATGAGGTCAGTTTGAGTGTATTGCATCAGGTTAGGTCAGCATACTGAGTCTCAATTGGCTCAGAGAACTAGACCGGATAAGCTTTGATGTGTCGGTCCCGTTTCCGGAAGTTCACTTCCAATTCTTTGGATTCTTTCTCATATTCGTGGAATGTTTGGTTGAGAAAATTTACAATGACTTGAATTAACTGTTATATGAACAAAAGTACCACATGAACCACCAACAGCATCGGAACGCCACTAACAACAAAGATAACATCACCAACAACAACAACTACAAGGACAACGACGACAGCAACAGCAACAACAACACCAGCAACAAAGGCAACAGCAACAACAACAGCAGCATCAAGGGCGACAGGTTGTTGTTGGAGTTGCAGTCTTTGCGTAGTTGTTGTTGTTGTGGTCGAGTCCTCTTCTTGTCCTGTCTGCGCTGTTGCTCTTGCTCTGCTCGTGAGTGGGGGCGAGAGTGGGGAGGTGTGGATGTGGTGAGAGGGAAGGGGAGGTGGATGTGGTGGAGAGGGATGGATGTGGTGGAGAGAGTGGGATGTGGTGGGGAGGGATGGATATGATGGAGAGGGTAGGATGTGGTGGGAAAGGTTCTAAGTGAAGGAGGGTGGTTATATGTTTGTTTCTTGTTGGACTTTGATTGACTTCAATTGAGTTGGTCGCTTTCAGCTCAAAGGGTGGCGACATAAGTTGCGACGCGTGAAAGCCAGGGTTCTATTCTTTGTGAGCTCAAAGTTGAGTTTTAAAAGAGGAAACTGACGTAGAATAATGACGTCATGCTGGAGTGGTTGAAAAGTCATTTGGGGTTGACGTCACGATACTATTAGTCGTACCAAAAAATATTTTGGCGGGTATATGGAATATTTGAAAATGATTGCTTCATTAGTTTTAAATCATCGATTCATTCAATTTTTTTGTTTTCAGTCACCTGCTTGGATCATGATTGTGGCTGCAACAACAACAACAACAACAATAATAATAATAATAATAATAATAATAATAATAATAATAATAATAATAATAATAATAATATTAATAATAATAGTATCAATAATAATTATAATGCTATCAATAATAATTATAATGCTATCAATAGTATCAAGACTAATGAAATCAAAATGTTTCAGGAAAGCACGACCAACAACACCAGCAACAACAACAACCTCAGCAACAAACGGTTCTGTTACAGGTACACGTTGGAGGAGTTAGAGGAGATGGAGGGGGTGATGAGGAGAAGGAGGGGTGCGCAGGAGGCGCTAGTGAACAGTATGCGGACTGTGCTAAGGTGCTCCAGGGCTCTGCAGGGGACCTCCAGTGGAAGGGTGGAAAAAAAGATTGGTTGGTGGGATGGTGGTTTGGAAGCATCATGGGGATTTGGTGGGGTGGTGTTGGCTTGTAGTGTAGTGGGGTTTTATGGGTTTTGGTTAAGTCTGGTTGTGAGTGGTTTTGGCGTCTGGTGTGATGGGTGGTTGTGAAAGGGTTGTGGTTATTTGGGTTTTGGACTGGTGGGGTTGTGGGTGGTTGTGCTTGTTTAGATTCTGGATGTTGTTGTTGTTGTTGTTGTTGTTGTAGTAATGGGGTTCATTCGTTCAACACATCCATCTATCCACCTACCCACTATTTTCCATCCATCCTCCCAACCACCCACCCATCCATATGTTTCGCTTCCAATTCATCCAACCACCCACCCATCCATCTAACCGTTCAACCGCCCATTCACTTCACAGGACAAGAAGAAATGGAAGGATGGATGGATGAGGCGAGGAGGCTGAAGATAGATGACGAAGAACTGCTCCAGGACTTCCAGAAGCTTCTGTCTCACGTGCACGTGTGCGTGCAAGAGGCTGAAGAGCTGCTGTTGGAAAGGTGGGGGTGGTGGTGGTGATGATGATGATGATGGTTATGACGAGGATGATGCTGAGAATTGTGATGCTATTAAAAATAGAATTAATAATATTTATAATAATTTTTATTATGGTAGTAATGATGATTACAACTACCAAAATACACCACATCACCACGCCACCACACCACAACACAACACACCACAACACACCACAACACCACAACACACCACACCACAACACACCCACCCCACCCAGCTCAAAGACCCCCTCATACGAGGGGTTGGTGAGGTGCTGTGGAAACCTGGAGGCTCTTCCATGCACCACCCCCAACTACTCCGTCCTCAAGGTTTGTTCTCTTTGTTTTCTTTGTTCTCTTTTCCCCCTTCACTCTTTTCTCTTTGTTTTCTGTTCTTTCCTCACTCCGTTCTTTGTTCATTCCTGTAATCTTCAGCCTTTCCTGCTTCTTCCTTACTTTCTTTTCACTTCATTTTTTTGCGTTCACACTTCCGTTCTTATTCCAATGTTCATGCTTCAAGTTGTTGTCCTCACCAGGAACGGATGGAGAAGGTGGACAAATTTGTGTCTTTGGTCAACAAGCTCTTTACTGCTTCCATGCCCCTCAAACAAGAACCATCTTCTTCTTCTTCTTCATCATCATCATCATCATCATCATCATCATCATCATCATCATCATCATCATCATCATCATCATCATCATCAGCAGCAGCGGCAGCAGCAGCATTATTAACAGCCTCCTCATTAGCAACAATTTCATCAACCACAGCATTATCGTCAGCGTCAACAATAGCTACAACAACAATATTTACAACAACATCAACACCAACACCCACACTCTCATCATCATCAACAATCTCTACATTACCAACAACAACATCAACAAAATTTCCACCAACAACAACATTTTTACCGACAACAGCAACATCAACAACATTTCCAACAACAACAATAACAACAACAACAACCTTTCCATCAACAATAACAACAACAACCACATTTTTACCACCCTCCTTTCAACTGCCCCCCTTGGAAGAGGTGGAGGACTTGATGGCTATTGCTGACTCACTGGATATCCACTCTCCATGGATGGATGACCTCAACACTGTTGGTTGTTGGTGTAGTTAGAGGTTTTGTTGTTACTGATGGTGTTGTTGTTGGTATTGGTGGGGGTAGTGGTGGTGGTAGTGTTATTGGTATTTTTGTTGGTGTTGGTGGAGGTGTTGTTGTTGGTGTTGTTTCGTTGTTTTTGTTGGTGTTAGTGGAGGTGTCTTGTTGGTGTTGTTTTTTTGTGGTTTTATTGTTGGTGTTTTTTGTTGTTTCATTGTTGGTGTTGTTTTTAGTATTGTTGGCAGTTTTATCTTCGTTGTCTTTTTTTAATTCTCATCCGTAAAGATTAATGACACACCCTCCCATCCATCATTCCACTATCCGCAACTTCACTATCATCCCACTATCATTCCACCATCCGCAACTTCACTATCATCCCACTATCATTCCACCATCCATCCTTCTACCATTATCACTCCACCACCATCATTCCGCCATTCATCATTCTACCATCCACCACTTATCAATCCACCATCGTCACCCCACCATCATTACACCACCATTTCACCATCCACTATTCCACCACCCACCATTTCACCACCCACCCACAGTACTACAACCAGCGGCAGTGGATAGAGAAGGTTGACAGACTGTTGTCGTCACCATCGAAGAACGCACAAGAGACCATCAAGAAGATGACAAAGCAAGCGAAGAGGTGTTTGAAGGTGGATCTAAAGGCCACACCGACCAACCCTCTGTTCTGGAAGGTTCGGGAGAGGTTGGAAGCGCTGGAAGAGGCGTGCAGGAGGAGTGTGGAGTTTGAAGCTGTGCTCGCTGCTGTGCTGAAAGAGGGGTATTGTTTTTCTTTTGGGCTGTTGTACTGCTGATTTAGATGTTTGTTGATGTCGTTGCTGTTTTGGTTCACTTTTTTCTTGTTTTTTTGGATTCTTTTGGTTTTATACTACCTTTCAGCCACAGAAACAATGCGTGCTCGCATACACACACATACACACACACACACACACACACACACACACACACACACACACACACACAGCAACCACAAAAGCGTATCGGAACTGGAGCAACTGATCGACCAATCACAGAGCACCTTTAGCGCATCCAGACATCACGTGACGCTCCTCAAGGCCGCCGTTGGCGAGGCTCGAGAATGGCAGGCACAGACGAGTCTAATGCTGGTGCGCTCATTTGAAAATAATAATATAATAATTATTTTAATTATACTAGTAATAAGTGTAATAATAATTTTTTTAATAATAATAATTAGAAAAATAATGATAATAAAAACAATAAGATAATAATAATAATAATAATAATAATAATAATAATAATAATAATAATAATAATAATAATAATAATAATAATAATAATAATAATAATAATAATCATCATCATCACGAAGCTGATAGATTTGAAAGTATTTGAAAAATTATGTTTATTTCCACGTCCATCAGAACTCCAGTGTTCCCACCTTCCTGCACAAGGCCAAATCTCATTGGTCGGAAGGCAAAGCGATCCCCGTTGTTATGGAGAGTTTCGACCAATTAGAAAAGGAGATTCAAAAAGCTGAGCTGTGGTTGGTTGAGGCAACCAAGGTGTTTCTAAAGGAGGGGGCGCAAGCAGGGGACCTGCTCGAGGTGCTTCTTGATGTTTCTATCAATAGAACGTTTTTTCTATTATTAGAAAAAAAAATTTATACCCCAAATGTTGGTACTATATTTAGAAACTTGATACTATAACTGGAGAGTTGGTACTTTATTTAGGGTGTTATATCTATTTTTATTTTTTTAAAATTTTAATTCACAAAGTTAAGTTTTTATTTAACGAGTTTTTCCTTTTTTTTTTCAAATAGAATTTATTTCGCGGTTTTTTTATTCAATGGTTTCCAGTTCTTTGTACATTTATGCATATAACTTCATCAATGTATTTCCACCATGCCTTGTGTAGTTATTCATACTTCCACCCACCACTCCACCACCACTCCACCCACCACTCCACCCACCACTCCATCCATCCACTCCACCACCACTCCATCCATCACTCCACCCACCACTCCATCCATCCACTCCACCACCACTCCATCCATCACTCCACCACCACTCCACCCACCACTCCACCCATCCACTCCACCACTACAACCCACCACAACCACTCCACCACCACAACCACCAGGTCTTATCTCCCAGGAGCAACGTCATAGAGCGTTGCATCAAGAGCAGCAGCAGCAACCGGAAGAGGAGGAAGAGGAAGTGTAAGAGCTTTCCTCATGACCTGTACGACAAGAAGAGTCTGGAACTTGTGGTTGGGTTGTTGTGGTGTTGTTGTGATGTTGTTGTGTTGTGGTGTTGTTGTGGTGTTGTGGTGTTGTTGTGATGTTGTTGTTGTCGTCGTCTTGTTGTTGTGATGTTGTTGTGGTGTTGTTGTGATGTTGTGGTGGTGTTGTTGTGATGTTGTTGTGTTGTTTTGATGCTGTGATGCTGTTGTAATGTTGTGGTTTTGTTGTTGTGTTGTTGTTTGTTTTGTTGTGATACTGTGGTGTGGTTGTTGTTGGGATATTTTTGTTTGTGTTGTTGTCGTTGTGATGTTGTGGTGTTGTTGTTATGGTGTGGTTGTTATTGTGATGTTGCTGTTGTTGTTGTTGTGGTGTGGTTGTTGTTGTTGTGGTGTGGTTGTTGTTGGCTTGGTTTTGTTTGCTGTTGGTTGAAGTAGTTTGTTTGGTGTTGTTAATTTGTTATATTATTGGTTGGTTTGTTGTTGGAGTTGTTTTTATGGCGTTTTATGTTTTAGTTTGTTGCGGTGTTTTTTGTTGTTGTGGGGTGGTTAGTTTGTTATAATGACGTTGGAGTTTGTTGTTGTGATTGGTGTTGCTGCTGTAAACACGACTATCACCTTGACCACCACCGCTTCCAACACCACCTTCACTACTACTACAACTACCGCATCCAATACCACCTTCTTTACCACTACTACTACTACCACCACTACTACTACCACTACCACTACTACTACCACTACCACTACTACTACCACTACCAATACTACTACCACTACCAATACTACAACCACCACTACCACTACCACCACTACCACTACCACTGCTATTACCACTACCACCACTACCACTACTACTACCACCACTACCACCACCGCCGCAACGACCACCACCAGAACGCGAGCATCAGGGCTGCGGAGGAGAGGGGGATGGATGAGTTGGGCAGGCTGCAGAGGCTGAACCTTTCGAAGGATGACTTCAAGGACTCTCTCTACTGCATCTGCAGCAGTCCCAAGAAAGCGCCCATGATCGCCTGCGCTCTCTGCTACGCTCTCTTCCATGGTTGGCGCCTTGTGGGGGGGTTGCTTTGGAGACTGAGATGGTTGGGGAGGTTGTTTTGGGGGTTGAGATGATTGGGGTGGTTGTTTTGGGGGTTGAGATGGTTGGGGTGGTTGTTTCGGAGCGTAATGTTTAAAGGGTTTTTTCTGGGTTCAGGTTTGAGGTTGTTTGTGAGCTGTTTTGGGGTGCTAGTTTTGAAGTTGGGAGTTTGTGGGTTGTTGTCTTGGTGGTTGATTTTTTTGGGGTTATGGCTGGGGTTGGGTTAAACCTTGGTGGTTGGGGTTGGGGTTGGATTTGTGAAAAAGATGGGTTAGAGTAAGGAATTGGTTGTGGAAAAATCAAGGTTAGGGCAGTTATTTTGGGGGAATGGGGGTGATTAGGGTTAGAGTGGGGTTGTAGGGGGGTGGTGGGGTTGTAGGGGGGGGGGAGTGGTGGGGTTGTAGGGGGGGGGAGGTGGTGGGGTTGTAGGGGGGATGGGGAGGTGTGTGTGTGTTTTCTTTTTTTTTTTTTAAATGTTTTTTTTTTATAATTTTTACGGAGTCTTTTTCCACAACAGTTGAATGCGTAGCTGAGGTCAGTAAAAATGAAACAACAACAGCAAAAACGACTACAACAGACACAACAACATCAACAACAACACTAACAACAACAACATCAACACCAACAACGATAAAACCTTCAACTACAACAAATAATGAAAGTAGTGCAACAAATTCAACCCTTGACACTGGCACAACAACAATCAACAATAACACAGCAACAACAACCAACAACAACAACACGGCAACAACAATCAACAACAACAACAAAAGTGGCAGGTTCTTGTGTTCAAGTTGC
>OX387251.1:863138-870638 GCA_947562095.1 Branchellion lobata | reverse complement strand
TAATAATAATAATAATACTAATAATAATAATAATAGTAATAACAATTCCGTAAAAAACGTTATCACAATTACTACCAATAAATTACTTCCTCCAGCCAACAACAACCTCGACTCCACTAATAACAATGCCAACAACACAGACAACAGCAAAATCAACAGCAGCAACAACATCACCATTCTTAACATCAACAACCTCAACAACACCACACAACGTGTTGGTTCCCTTGGTTACGACTTCCAAACCAAGGTCATCTACAGAGTTGCCAATTCCTCCAACAACAGCAACAACATCAACAACAACAACATCAACATCAACATTACCAACAACAACAACAACACTGCCTCAAGAAACGCATTTGTTGCCAGAGTTCTCAAAGCAACTGGGGCTATTAATAACAACCGCAACACCACTGCAGCTACCCTTACTACTATTACTACCACTGCTGTTAATACTAATAGTAATACTACCGCTCATGCTTTTACTACTTCTGCTGTTAGTACTGCTTCTGCTGCTGTTGCTGTAACCATTCCAGTAACAACTGCAGCTGTTAGCGAAGCTGCTACAACTATACTTCCATCTGCTGTCATTTCTACCGCCACTTTCATCACAGCTACCACTACTACAGCTATCAACACTACAGCCACTACTATTACAGCTATCAACACTACAGCCACTAATATTACAGCTATTACCACTACAGCCACCACTATTACAGCTATTAAGACCACAGCCACTACTGACACAGCCACCACTATCGCCATTCCAATGACCACAACCACCGCTTGCTCCAATGCTCCTTCAAGCCCTTCTCGGGACTCCACCGCCCTATTCGGCAATACTGTGAATGATAATTCTATTACTCGTAACAGTATTAATAACAACAGTATAACCAGTATTAGCAATAGTTTTAAAAGTAATAATAGTAATAATAAAAATACTAATATTAATAGTAATGAAAATAATAGTAATAATAATGAAAATAATAATAACAATGCTAATAATAATAATAATAATAATAATAATAATAATAATAATAATAATAATAATAATAATAATAATAATAATAATAATAATAATAACCATAATCATAAACTTGAAAGTCTTCATACCACAAGCAGCCTCGATGCCAACCCAACATTGAACAATGAAAAAGGAAGGTATGGTAAAGAAGAAGATGATGATGATGCTGAGGATAAATATGACGATGAGGAGGAGGAAGATGAAGAGGAGGAGGGGGATGAAGAAGACGGTGATAATGATGAGGATGAAGGAGAAGATGATGAAGGAGACAAGGGTGGTAGAGGGATGGAAGTTGAAGAGGGGGGTGGAGTGGAAAAGGGGGAGGGAGGTGAGAGGGCGGAGGAAGATGAGGACATGTGTTCCTTCCACCAGTGTCTTAGACCCACAGGTTTGTCTGTTCAGAGGAATTATTGGTGCCATTGGTAAACCTTCAAGTCATGAACATTCAAACTTGAAATAAATCTAAGCTCATCATGGCATTTGTAAAACGCTTTTCAGTGTTTTGTTCGAAAGCGTTCAGAGAAAGTTCATAAAATGCCGTTCAAGTATTTTAAAGTATTTTTTACTGCAACGAAAATACTTCAAAAATTACTTAAAAATACAAAATACTTCAAAAATTACTTAAAAATACTTTTAAAAGTTATTTTTAAATATTTTGAAATGACACGGTTTTGAACGCTTCAAAAGTTACCGCACATTCCTGCAGGTCATGTGAGCTGGGTGCAATGTGACGCATGTCAGAAGTGGTACCACATGGCTTGTCTTGGAGTGGTTCTGGAGGAGCTTAAAAAACTTTCTTATTTCATCTGCCCTTCGTGTCAAAACTGAATTTTTTTATAAAGTTTATTTTATTTATTTAGGATTTTCACATATAGTTGTTTTTTTTTAAAGTTTAGAGTTCGAATAAATGTTTTTTTTTCTTCTTTTCTCCTCCTTCTTCCATGTTTTGAGCTAGGCTCTAAGGAAGCCTAGATACCTCAGTGATAATATATTTCATAAAAAATAAAATGAATATAATAATAAGAATAAATATAATAAATAAATGAATAATTAAATTAAATGGTAAAAGTGTTTGTTCTTTTAGATTGTGATCTAGTCATTCCACCATTAGTGATTAAGAACATTCAGAGAAAGCAGAAATTCTGTTCTGACTGCCAGAGCGTTTCATCCCGCATTGTTTTTGGAGAATATGGATTTACAAATACTTTTTTTAGAAATTCCTTTTTCTGTAGTTTTAAGTAGAAAATTTTTTAAATGTTTTAAAAAACATTGCAAACAAGTTAAATTTGAAATGAATAATTTTTGAAAAATATTTAAATAGTCTATTTGTTTCTATTAAGTTATAGTTACATCCATTCCTTCGAATCAAAAGTGAACAAGCAAAAGCTTTGGATGGTTATCGTGCTTTTAAAATTCATCGAAAATGAATTTGGTTGGAAAATTAAAAACTTCGTCAGCTTTTTTCAAGTATATTCATTTGTTTCACCAAATAAGTTGCAATTTTCACAATAATTATGAATTATACTTAAGGTCATGATAAATAATAAATTGACTTGGTAAAGCGCCAAGGCAAGCAACTGAGGCGCACTCAGGTGACCAAGCTACACTAGAACGGTGTTTGTTCTCTACTTGAGTTACCGCTTCTCAAAACTCAAATCTGAGCCTCACGTTTTTAGAGCGGGCTTACTAACCACTATAATAAATCGTAAATTTAAGTGAATTAAAACGGCTTTCTTATTCAATAAACTAATATTAATGAATTTTTTTTCTTTTAAAGAAAAAAAGTTGGATTCATAAACCAACTCCACAAGAAGACCATTTTTACTCAGCCGAGTCCGCTCTATTTCAAACTGACTGATACTGTATGGTAAGGCATAAACCTTTATGCACATGACAAAAGATAATATTTGTTTTAGAGGAGTTTCAGTTTGGAAAGTTAAAAATATAAAAAAACTAAACAGTGCCGAGCCAATGAAAAAGAAAAGAAAAATTGATCCTGGCTTGCTTATTCAAAAGGAGGCGAAAAAACAAAGAAAGTTGGAAAAGGAAATTAAAAAATTGGAAAGCAAAGGTCGACTCCTCAAACCCATCAAGGAGTATGAGCCAAGTAGAGCTTTAATCAATACTCTGGGGTTAGATGCATTTTTTTAATCATTTCAAAATTAAATTTAAATTTAAAAATTAAAAATAATTTAAATTAATTTTTATTTACTTTCAGAAAAAGATATAGAAAACCAGTAGTTTTGAAGGATGAAGAGGTCACCAGGAGGGCATGGTTGATGAAGAGTTGGAGCAGGTAATGGACTATTGTAGTTGTAATCATGTTCTAAATTCACTATTTTCAATGCTTTTTGCTTGAAATAGATAATAAAATTATGATTTAATAGCTAAATATTTTATATTTTATTATGTCGGTAGAGTGGCCTAGAAACTCTTTGGGTTAAAACAGCACTATGGGGATATTTGTAATTGTATTGTATTATTTGTGAATTAGTAGTGAGTTGTTTATATGTAGAAAAATTCTTTTTGATTATTTACATGCCTTCAAAAGAAGCATTTATTTAAAACTCAATTCAGACTAATTATTTTCAAGAGTATTTTATCCCATCTTTTTTGCAACAACCTTCCTTAACCTCTTTCCTCTTCCTTTTCTGATCTCATCGACCCATTCATCATAGTCAAGTCACCACATTTCACTTCACCACACCACACCACACCACAGCAGCCACACCACACCACACCACACCACAGCAGCCACACCTCACCACACCACACCACACCACAGCAGCCACACCTCACCACACCACACCACACCACACCAGCCACATCTCACCACACCACACCACACTTCATCACACTACACCACATCCCACCACACCACACCACATCCTACTACAACACACCACACCACAACACATTCAACTACAAAACACCACACCACACCACACCACATCCCACCACACCACACCACACCACATCCCACCACACCACACCACACCACATCCCACCACACCACACCACACCACATCCCACCACACCACACCACACCACATTCCACCACACCACACCACATCCCACCACACCACACCACATCCCACCACACCACACCACATCCCACCACACCACACCACACCACACCACACCACACCACATCCCACCACACCACATCCCACCACACCACACCACATCCCACCACACCACACCACACCACATCCCACTACACCACACCACACCACATCCCACTACACCACACCACATCCCACCACACCACACCACACCACACCACACCACATCCCACCACACCACACCACACCACACCACACCACATCCCACCACACCACACCACACCACATCCCACCACACCACACCACACCACACCACCTCCCACTACACCACACCACACCACTTTGCACAACAGTTACAAAGCCAAACAGTACATGGACCAAGACAAGAAGTTATCACAGTGCATTGGTGAGATGAACACAGCTCTGCAAGAGCTCAAAAGTCTCTCCTCCAGTCTCTATAAGTTGGCCCTCACTGTTGGTGGTGTCTGAACTGGTTGCAATTTGATAAATTATCTAACAAATATGTAAATTTTTTATTTATTTTTATTTATTAATTTTTTATTTATTTCTATTTTAACTGATTTAAAAAAAATAAAAGATTAAAAAATATATACTATTTATTGATTAGGACTTAGGCCGACCTAACTACCAGTTTTCAACTTGCATTCACCACTTTTCCACTCCCCTTTCAACCTTCCACCAATCTTCACACCAAATCCTTTCATCATTCCACCCCCCTTATTTCACCATTTTCCATCTTTTCACCACACCACCCATCAGTTCACTTCACCCACCTCCTCCAATAAACGCTTGTCACACCCACCCATGATTTTACTCATTCTACACACCATCCACCTACACCCACACACCATCCACCTACACCCACACACCATCCACCTACACCCACACTACTCACCTATACACACACACACCACTCACCTACACCCACACCACTCACCTACAAACACCACTCATTCACCCACACCACCAACCATCCCACCTACCTCACACTATCCCCACACCACCAACCATCCCACCTACCTCACACCATCCCACACCACCAACCATCCCACCTACCTCACACCATCCCACACCACCAACCATCCCACCTACCTCACACCATCCCACACCACCAACCATCCCACCTACCTTACACCATCCCACACCACCAACCATCCCACCTACCTCACACCATCCCACACCGCCAACCATCCCACCTACCTCACACCATCCCACACCGCCAACCATCCCACCTACCTCACACCATCCCACACCACCAACCATCCCACCTACCTCACACCATCCCACACCACCAACCATCCCACCTACCTCACACCATCCCACACCACCAACCATCCCACCTACCTCACACCATCCCACACCACCAACCATCCCACACCACCAACCATCCCACCTACCTTACACCATCCCACACCACCAACCATCCCACCTACCTCACATCATCCCACACCACCAACCATCCCACCTACCTCACACCATCCCACACCACCAACCATCCCACCTACCTTACACCATCCCACACCACCAACCATCCCACCTACCTCACACCATCCCACACCACCAACCATCCCACCTACCTCACACCATCCCACACCACCAACCATCCCACCTACCTCACACCATCCCACACCGCCAACCATCCCACCTACCTCACACCATCCCACACCGCCAACCATCCCACCTACCTCACACCATCCCACACCGCCAACCATCCCACCTACCTCACACTATCCCACACCACCAACCATCCCACCTACCTCACACCATCCCACACCGCCAACCATCCCACCTACCTCACACTATCCCACACCACCAACCATCCCACCTACCTCACACCATCCCACACCACCAACCATCCCACCTACCTCACACTATCCCACACCACCAACCATCCCACCTACCTCACACCATCCTACACCACCAACCATCCCACCTACCTCACACCATCCCACACCACCAACCATCCCACCTACCTCACACCATCCCACACCACCCCCTACCAGCCGGATGAGAAGCTGATTCCATTCAAGCACAAAGGCCCCACCGACACTCCCCCCCTCCCCAACCACCTTCCCCCTGATGGCGAATACACCGACATCACCCCCAAATTCGATAAATAACTCTATCATCATCATTATTATTTTTTAATATATTATTATTATTATTATTATTATTATTATTATTATTATTATTATTATTATTATTATTCAATATTTATTACTCTTATTGATTATTAAATTACTTTTTAAAACTCATTATTATTCATTTTTTTATTGAATCTTAATTCAACTTATTATTATTATTATTATTATTATTATTATTATTATTATTTTGTTTCAATATTTATTTTTAGGTTTTCATCGTTTTATTTTCGATATTTTCATCTTTTTAAAAATCTTTATTACGATTTTGATCTTTTATTTCATTGTATGCTCCAATGATTCGTATGGCAACGAGAATGGGAGGATAATGACGAATTCGTAGTGAATTGAATGAAGGTGGTCTTTCAAAGTCGTTAAACTATCAAAACGGTACAACAAATGTGAATGATTTGTTAATAAACAACATTATTTATTAAAAAATAAAAATATTAATTAAAAAATAAAAATATTAATTAAAAAATAAAAATATTAATTAAAAAATAAAAATATTAATTAAAAAATAAAAATATTAATTAAATAAATACAATTATTAATTAAATAAATGGAATTATCAATAGATCTCATTAATTAATAGAATAAATAAGGATGACTAATAAATATAATTAATTGATAAATATAATGCTTTAATAAAATAATAATAAAAATTTATTTAATAAGGAACTTAAAAATAAAAATTAATTAAAAACGGACAATTTTGAAAGCGATCTTGATTCATGAAAATGATCGAAACGTTAAAAATGCTGCGGTAGAAAATTTAAATGCAAATATTGGTGAGGTACAAATGATATGAGGAGGTTGAGGCACGAAATGAAATTAATTATGAAGCGTCAAAGTCTCCTTCAATTTGGTTAATCATTTGCTGAGATTTGTAACTTGAACGTAATACTGAAGGCACTAGTATTAGATTGATATCGTTAAGAGCAGTATCATTAAAATGAGATTAGTATTAAGATTAGATTAGTATCGCTAAGATTATTTTAGTATCGTTGAGATAAGATTAGTATCATTTAAATTAGATTAGTATCGTCAAAATTGGATTTGTATCATTAAGATTATATTAGTAACATTAAGATTAGATTAGTATCGTTGAGATTAGAGTAGTATCATCAAGACTGGATTAGTATAAAGATTAGATTAGTATCATTATGATTATATTGGTATAGTTGAAACCATTGCGTCATGTTTTGGAAGTAACTGACAAACAGAAGCAAAATGAAGTATCACAGCTGGC
>OX387251.1:853138-858138 GCA_947562095.1 Branchellion lobata | reverse complement strand
AATAATGATAAAATAAAAAAAATAAATAAAAATAATAATAATAATAATAATAATAATAATAATAATAATAATAATAAAATAATAATAAAAAAAAAAATAATAATAGTAAATAATTTAAATTTTTTTTTTATATTATTATTATTAATACTCATAATAATAGAAACAATAATGAAACGTATTCTAAGTAATACAACAATACAAGTGACAAACCTTCTGAAGACAATCCTTATCTTCAGAAACAAAGCGGGCCTCATCATCATTATCACTATTATTATCACCATCATCATCATCCCCACCATCATCATCACCCCCACCATCATCATCACCCCCACCATTATTACCATCATTATCATAATCTTTTCTACCATTATCACCATAATTTAAACTATCACCATCATCATCATTACCACCAAGACCTTTAGCTATTTCATCATCTACATTATCTTTATCATTATCACCGTCATTAGCATCATCATCATTATCATCACCACCCTCTTCAAAAGTTTTATCAATTTTATCATCTTTTCTTACTCTACCACGATCCTCCCCATCACCACCACCACCACCACCACCTCTACCACCGCCACCGCCACCGCCACCATCACCCCCACCACCTCCACCACCACCCTCACCTCCACTTCCACCATCACCACCACCATCACCCCCACTTCCACCATCACCATCACCACCACCATCACCACCACTTCCACCATCACCATCACCACCACCATCACCCCCACTTCCACCATCACCACCACCATCACCCCCACTTCCACCACCACCACCACCCTCACCACCACCCTCACCACCACCCTCACCACCATTGACTCCCAACCTTCCACTCAATTTCTTCAACACCGCTTTATATAGCTCACTAAGACAGCTGTATTGGTTGACTTCATGACCTACATAATTTAAAAGGTCACAATAACATGGATAACACAAAAGCTGATTTTTGAGTAAATTGTCATAAACAAGAGTCTTGATGCTTTGCGCATTGTCATAATTATTATTATTATTATTATTATTATTATTATTATTATTATTATTATTATTATTATTATTATTATTATTATTATTATTATTATTATTATTATTATTATTATTATTATTATTATCATTATTATTATTATTATTATTATTACTACTACTACTACTACTACTATTATTATTCATATTATTGCTCAGTTGGGGCTTTCCAAAGACCAAGTAGTGCGTTTCTTTGGCAGTCAACGGCTCAATCTTCACAGTTGGCCAAGGTCTGAAATGAAAAAATCATCATCATCATCATCATCATCATCATCATCATCATCATCATCACCATCATCATCATCATCACCATCATCATCATCATCATCATCATCATCATCATCATCACCATCATCATCATCATCATCACCATCATCATCACCATCATCATCATCATCATCATCATCACCATCATCATCATCATCATCATCATCATCACCATCATCATCATCATCATCATCATCATCATCATCATCATCATCATCATCATCATCCCTTTAATTATATAGATATTCTTTCTCTTTCTCCTCCTTATTACTCCTCCTTATTCCTTTGTTCTACCCATCTTCCTTACTCTTTCTAACTCCTCCTAACTCCTCCTCTTAACTTCTCCTAACTCCTCCTCCTAACTCCTCCTCCTCCTAACTCCTCCTCCTAACTCCTCCTCCTCACCTCCACTGAGGAAGGCAATGCAGTTGGGTGGTGGAGATGATTATGGTAAGATCAAGAGGAAGTGGATCCATCAGCCAATCAAAGTGCTTCTCGAAGTCCTGGGGTTAATGATGGTGGTGGTGGTAATGGTGTGGTGATGGTGGTGATGATGATGGTGGTGGTGGTGGTGATGATGTGGTGATAATAGTAATGGCGATGATGGTGGTGGTGAAGTTGATAGATTACACCACCACATGGTGCCACCAAGTCAAAGACGTGGTCTCTAATCTAATCAAGGCATTTTTATAGCGCCGACTACACACCGTTTGAAAGTGCTCTGGTGTATGATGATTGGTCGTGGTAGTGCATCACGTGGGATGTTAATGTTGTCGGTTTAAAAAAAATAGCTTGTAATCATAAATACATATTCAGTTTTTTTGTTCTTATCTTTCATTAAAAAGTTGTGTATTTATTATAAAAAATATTATGAAAATAATACAATTCGAGATTGTATTTGTATTAGGAGAGTTGTACAACAACTGCAACAAACACTAACAACAACAACAACAACAACAACAACAACAACAACAACAACAACAACAACAACCGCAACGTCCCGCACTGTTTCCACACCACCACTATACCACTACACCTCCAAAAACCCTCTTGAAAACTCCAACAATCACCACAACCCACACCACCAACAAGCCCAAAATCTCCAACAAAAACCAACCACCATCGGAAAACCGAAGCCACGCCACCACATGAATCCCCAACCACCCACCCACACCCTCCCACCTCGACAGCATGAGCATGGTGGATGACGAGAACGACGCCGTCTCTGAAGAGTCTCGACAGACGCTCGAGCCACACAGGCAACTGCCTGAGGGTCTGCAGGGGTTCCAAGAAGCAGTCGAAGGGGGAGCTGATCTGGCTCATTATCTGGCGGGTTTGGGGGTTTTTGGAGGGTTTTTAACAGTTTTTTGAAACTTTTTTTTGGGGTTTGTTCTTTGGAAGTTTGTTTTTTGTGGAGCATTTCTTAAGAGGTTCAAGTTTCATAGTGGTTGAGGGTTTTATAGGGGTGGATGGTGATTTTCAATGCGTTTGTGTGGTTTTACGAGTGGTTTTTGATACTTTAAATTTTTGAAAAGTTGGGCGGTATCTTTGGTGGGTGTTTGTGTGCCTTTGTGGGTGTGTATGGGTGTTTGTGTGCCTTTGTGGGTGTTTGTGTGCCTTTGTGGGTGTTTATGGGTGTTTGTGTGCGTTTGTGGGTGTTTGTGGGTGTTTGTGTGCCTTTGTGGGTGTTTGTGTGCGTTTGTGGGTGTTTGTGTGCGTTTGTGGGTGTTTGTGTGCCTTTGTGGGTGTTTGTGTGCCTTTGTGGGTGTTTGTGTGCCTTTGTGGGTGTTTGTGTGCCTTTGTGGGTGTTTGTGTGCCTTTGTGGGTGTTTGTGTGCCTTTGTGGGTGTTTGTGTGCCTTTGTGGGTGTTTGTGTGCCTTTGTGGGTGTTTGTGTGCCTTTGTGGGTGTTTGTGTGCCTTTGTGGGTGTGTATGGGTGTTTGTGGGTGTTTATGGGTGTTTGTGGGTGTTTTTGTGCGTTTGTGGGTTTGTTGTGGGTGTTTGTGTGCGTTTGTGGGTGTTTGTGTGCTTTTGTGGGTGTTTGTAGGTTTTTCTGGGTGTTTGTGGGTTTGTTGTGGGTGTTTGTGGACGTTTATTGAGTGGCCTCAAAACTCTACGGAGTTGATGCCACTATATAATATTGTGTTTGTATTGTATTTGTGGATGTTTGTGGGTTTTGACGAAGCACCTGGAACATCAGTGACTTGGCGACCACGTAGATGTCGTTGCCATGGGAACGAGGAGGCACAAAGTAGCGTAGAAGGCACGTCTTGGCGAAGGTGGTGGTGGTTGTGGCATTGGCAGCAGTGGCTGTGTTTGAAGTGGCTGTGGTGGTCGCTGCTGTAGTTGTGGTGGCGACGACTGTGGTTGGAGTGGCTGTGTTGTTTGTGGCTTTTGAGTTGGTTATGTTGTTTGTGGTGGTGGTGGTTGTTGTGTAAGTGCCGTCGTTGGTGGCTAGTGTGCTTGGTGTGGCGGTTGGTGTCATTGTGTTGTGAGTGGACGAGGGAGAAGTGTTGAGTGATGATGATGGAGGTGGAAAAAAGGGCGGATGGTTGCGAGAAAATGGATGGAGGAGTGATGAAGAAGAGGAAGATGGTGGATGAGTTTGGGATGAAGAGAAGGATGAGTTTGATGACGTCATAGTGCCGTCGAAGGAATTTTCAATAGCGGAAGCGTCAATGGAAAAGTACTGACTCATCCTGGAAAGGTAAAATGTTGGAGGAGTAAAAAGTGGGAGGAGTTAAATGTGGAAAAAGTAAAAAGTGGGAGGAGTTAAATGTGAGATCAGTTCAAAAAAACATTGAATAATATATTCTTAATAACTAACCATTGGACCAAGACCTCACAAGCTCCACCCCCTTCCACCTCCTCGACAACCAATAAGGGAGGCTGTGGACGACTTGCAGATGTGTGATTGGTCAGAATGTTCGTGTACTGTAGAATAAAATAAATAATTTAAATACGTCATTCATGAAACAAGCTTATTTAATTTGGAAATATTTTTTTGTAAAATGATGAATTCTGGTTATTAATTATTTATTTTTCGAATTTATCTGAAATAATTCTTTAATCACTTTGTGAGTTTTTTCACAAAAAATTATCAAAATTCCCTCACCTTACTCAGCCACTCTGAAGTTAGAGCCGAAAGTCTCTTATTATACTCATAGTCATTTATATCAAAACTATTATTTTTATTATTGATATTATTATTATTATTATTATTATTATTATTATTATTATTATTATTATTATTATTATTACCATCATAAGTATCATTATCTTGAGAATTATTATTATTGTTATTATGGCGAAGGATGGATGCGTAGGTGTTCCAGAGGACGTAGTCCTGAACCTTCTGCCACACCCACACACAGTCCCACCCCAGCAGGTTGAAGCAGTCTCGCACATAACGACCGTCATTTTGGTACACCATCTAGCGAATGACGTGAAACTTTTAAAACATTTAATCCCTAAGCGGGCTTTATTTGACAATATTTTTCTATGAGGGATGAAATAAAATAGAATAAAATGGGATATGAAAAATAATAGAACAAATATAATTGATTTGAAAGAATAATTTTAAATATTATTTTAAAATATTCAATAATTATAGTATAATTATACGACAAAATGATGATCAGATAACCTTCTTGATGAAGAGTTCCACAGGCAAGTACATGCCAACATGCCCCTCCTTGCCTTCCT
>OX387251.1:830638-850638 GCA_947562095.1 Branchellion lobata | reverse complement strand
TTGTTCATTTGATATTTCTATTTGTTGTTTCATCTGCTTCTGTTGAAATCTTTGTTGCTGCTGTATTTGTTGTGGTTGAGTTTGCTGTTGTTTTTGTTGTTGATGTTGCTGCTGTTGTTGTTGTTGCTGTTGTTGTTGTTGCAAGTGCACCAACACAGGAGGAGCAACACACTCCATGGAAGACCATACATCATGGCTGAGAGCTGCAATGAAATGAAATACAATATAATGTGGTACAATATAATTTGATACAAGAAAATTTGATAGATACAACTAAATACAATACAAAACGAAAGAAATTTAAAAAGTACCTCAAAAATACATCCATCAACCACCACCATCCCATCATTCCCAACTACCTACTCACCCATTCCTCTTCACCCATCTACCCCCTTACCAACCTCCCCCCCACCAACTATCCATCCTTTTTCCATCCCTCCCCATCCCCCACCCATTTCAACCCCCCTTCCCCCCCCCCCACCAACTATCCACCCTTATTCCACCCTCCCCCCCTCATCCCCCATTCACCTCAAACCCCCCCACCCACTCACCAACCTCCCTCCACCAACCATCCACTCTTATTCCCCCCCCCCTTCTTCCCCATTCCCCATTCACCTCAAACCCCCCCTCACCAGTATCCTTCACCACGGCATGCTCCAACAGACTGGGATCCAGGTACCTCACCTTCGCCTCCAGACTCCTCACCACCCTCAAGAGCCCTTGCACCTCCCTCTCCTTCGCCTCCCGGAACAACTGGACGCATGCATGTGGTTCAGTGATGATTGAGTAAACATTAATTATTCAATCTTTAATTGATTTATTAAATTATTAATATTATTAAATAATTATTATTAAATAATAATTAATATTAAATAATTATTTAATAATTTTTAATTAGTTTTATTTTTATTGGTTTGAAATATAATTATTTATTAAAATGGAATTAGATTCATAAGTTAATTAAAAGTTTGATGAATGATAAAATTCAATTATCTGATTATTGATTATTAAACTAATCATTCAATTATCCAATTATTGACTATTAAACTGTGGCCTCGAAACTCTACGGGGTTAATGCCACTATAATAATATTCGTTTTTGTATTGTATTGTATTGTAAACTAACAATTCAATTATTGAGTGCTACCTTGGAGTTTCGTTTGAGTTGTTCCACATCGAGAGAGCAGTTGTGAGATCGTTCATGCAGCCTCCTCAGTGACTCAGCCCCTGCATCCCTTTCTGCCTTCAGGCGCTTGCACCTCTTGTGCAGAGACCTCACCTCACTCTTCAACTTCTTGTTCTCCACCTCCAACTTTGACTCCCTCCGCTGCAGTGATAACAACTCTTGCTCTCTGTCTAGCTTTATCCGATCTGTTTTCAAACAAATATTTTTTTTAACTCACTATGTTGGTGGATTTGATGTGTGAAAGGTGAAACAGAAATGAATATGAATCTTTAGATTTTATTTTATCAGTTTGATTTATTTTTGAAATTTTATTTATTTTCACCTAGTTGTTTTCTCATTCGTTCAACCTCAACATTGCTGTCTGTTGTTAGTGTCTTTGGAACCTCATTTTTACTTTTGCTCAATGACTTGGAAGGCTTTGACTTTCCTTCAAAAATTAATTATATTTTTTTGAAAAATGTATCTTACTATTCAGGTCTAAAATACAAAAATGTGTAGCATTTGAAGAATTGTACATCAATTTAATTAATATTCTAATCTAATTCAAACATCAGTCACTGCAAAATGTAAGGAAATCACCTATTTTTAGTCTTGGTTTGACTTCGTCCGGAATTCTGGTGATGGTGCTATGGTCTCCATCAATATCATCCTCATCATCCCCATCTTCACTTTCGTTAAAATCATTCTTTTTTAAAGCTTTAGAAGAAGCAGAACCCATATAGAAAATAAAATAAATTAATAATAATTTGGATAGATCTGAAAAAACAAGCTTTCAACAAAGATTAAAGATAGACATTTTTTAATAATCAAATCCTAGAAGTTCATTTAAAGTTTGATCAAAAAGTGAATCGAAGCTTTAACCATCATTCTAGAATTTAAAATTATTTATGCCCCTGTTAGTAATTTTCTTTGAAGTTAAAGTTTGAAAAACATATTTACATTTTTCATTTCCGTGTCAAAGTCTAGTTTCGCCACATTTTCCATTCCGTGTTTGCCGTTTTTTCATTATATTAATATTTAATTCTACTCCAACATTATACTGAAAAAAACCTGCATAGTCCTTATCCAGCTTACTGCAAAGAACCATAAAAGGTTTCAAGGAATAAAAAAAACACTGACTGACCATGACTCTCAAGTTGATTGTAGAATCAAAGTTCGATAAGCTAGAAACAAATAACATCGTTCGAAATAGCAACCCATCACTTAAATAGAATATCGTTTGTATATACTTCACTTGTTAGTAATGGCTTTAAAATTTTTCAAACATTTACTTCATAAAACACTTCATATCGCCAAAAGCTCGCATCTGAGGATGAGCACTCATGCGACAATGAATACTGACACACGCTACAGGGTGGGTAAGCTGTTACTCTTTTTGATACACTCAACTTCAGTTCACGAACACACCTCCCAATCAACTATATATACCAAATAAATCAGCTTTTCATCTATAAATTCTTTTTTTATCATCCACTCTTTTGCGCAGCTTCACACCTTGATAATGTGGGAGGTAGTCAAGGCATATAATACCACAAACTTAAATCTCATCTATCTTTTTTAAAGTGTCTGTCACTAAGCAAAATAGTTTCTTATATGTTTAACTTGATTATAAAAAATTGTAATTCTTTTTTTTTTTATTTTTTTTTTCAAATTTATTTCCTAGGAAGCAGTAGAACTTCTGAATGGCTTGCAACCAATAGTCAGTACTTTGGATCAAGTTGTAAAACCCTACAACCGAACAGCAATTATAACTAATACCAGAATGTGTCTTTCAAAACTAGGATTCAAGGTTTGTATTTATTCAAATGTTTTAATTGATTAAATTTTTAATTAAATTTAAAAGTGCATGCATCTTCAAAGTTTTTATCTTGTGACCACAGCTCTGTTATCATAAGCAGAAAGCAAGGAGTAAAACGACATTTGTTCGTTTTGAATATTGTACCACATCTCATAATTCCAACGCTTCAACTAGCTTCAAGAACTCATTGTTACAAACACTGTCACCATATCAACCACAAAAACATCCACCACAACAACAAAATTCTAACACAACCATTTCAACAACAGCAACAAAACTCCTAAAACCCAACAATGACCACTACAGCAAAACCACCCCCCAAAAAACCTCAAAAACCTCACAACAACAAAATAACACCACCAAAACCCTTATAACAACCCCAACAATAACACCCTATGAACCACCATAACCACCCCAACCCAACCTTGGCAGCCAGAAGACTGGGCCAAGTTGAATGTGATCCACGTGAGTGGCACCAAGGGGAAGGGCTCAACATGTGCCTTCTCCGAGTCCATCCTCAGACACAAGGGCTACAAGACCGGCTTCTTCAGGTGCTCGTCTTCTATGTGTCCTTTTGATTTGTTTTCTGTTCCACCCACCCATCCTCCCACCCATCCACCCATCCTCCTATCCACCCACCCATCCTCTCACCCATCTTCTCACCCACCCACCCATCCTCTCACCCACCCACCCACCCACCCACTCACCCACCCATCCTCTCACCCACCTTCCACCACAGTTCCCCCCACATCATAGAGGTAAGAGAGCGTATTCGACTTGACGGCAAGCCCATCAGCAAGGAAAAGTTTGCTGACTACTTTATGCACTGTCACCGCATCCTGTCCCAGCACAATCAGGTGAGGGAGTTGTATGGGTTGGTGTTGTTGTGAGGAGTTGTATGGGTTGGTGTTGTTGTGAGGAGTTGTATGGGTTGGTGTTGTTGTGAGGAGTTGTATGGGTTGGTGTTGTTGTGAGGAGTTGTATGGGTTGGTGTTGTTGTGAGGAGTTGTATGGGTTGGTGTTGTTGTGAGGAGTTGTATGGGTTGATGTTCTTCTGAGGAGTTGTATGGGTTGATGTTCTTGTGAGGAGTTGTATGGGTTGATGTTCTTGTGAGGAGTTGTATGGGTTGGTGTTGTTGTGAGGAGTTGTATGGGTTGGTGTTGTTGTGAGGAGTTGTATGGGTTGGTGTTGTTGTGAGGAGTTGTATGGGTTGGTGTTGTTGTGAGGAGTTGTATGGGTTGGTGTTGTTGTGAGGAGTTGTATGGGTTGATGTTCTTGTGAGCAGTTGTATGGGTTGGTGTTGTTGTGAGGAGTTGTATGGGTTGATGTTCTTGTGAGGAGTTGTATGGGTTGATGTTCTTGTGAGGAGTTGTATGGGTTGGTGTTGTTGTGAGGAGTTGTATGGGTTGGTGTTGTTGTGAGGAGTTGTATGGGTTGATGTTGTTGTGAGGAGTTGTATGGGTTGGTGTTGTTGTGAGGAGTTGTATGGGTTGATGTTGTTGTGAGGAGTTGTATGGGTTGATGTTGTTGTGAGGAGTTGTATGGGTTGGTGTTGTTGTGAGGAGTTGTATGGGTTGGTGTTGTTGTGAGGAGTTGTATGGTGATGTTGTTGTTTGTGTCGTTGGCGATGTTTTTGTTATTCCAAGCGATATTTTTTAGTATTTTTTTTATTTTTCCTCTTTTGGCATTAAAAAAATAACACAATTTTTGCCATTAAAACTCCGGCGACTTGATGGCAGTTGAGTATTGATTAAGTGTCAAGACCTCTTCCTTTTCGAGGTCCTTCTGCCTTCGTAGCTATCGATTAAGCGCCAGGGGGTGGGGTAATGACGATAATGCCTAAACACCCATGTGACTATGATATATATATATATATATATATATATATATATATATATAAGGTTGTTTGACCTTTCATAAGTTCCTTTTTGCTTGGGTGGGTGACACGTGTTCAAGACAAGGGACAAGTGACGTTGATACCTTCGACTCTTGATGACTTAATGCCACGTGGTCGACATCATCTTCGTCGTCTTCATCATCATCATCATCATCATCATCCTCATCATCATCATCATCACCACTATCACTTCCAAAATTATTTGCACAACCACCACAATTTTTTCCACCACCACCACCACTGCAGCCGGAAGAAATGCCCAACTACTTCCGTTTCCTGTGTATCATGGCTCACGTGGTCTTCCTGCGGGAGGGAGTTGACGTGGCTATCTTTGAAGTGGGCCTTGGAGGTGAATTCGACAGCACCAACGTCATCATGTGACTCCTTGCTTCATCACTTAGTTAATTATTCAATTAACTTTTTCAATTAAATTTTTTTCCATCTATATTTTTTATTTTTCTATTTATTTATCTATATTTTTTATTTAATTCTTTGTTTATTCATTTATTCATATTAGTTTGATTTAAAAACATTTTTTTTTTCATTTTTGGTATTTTTTTTTATTTGTTTGTTTGTTGAATGGTTTACTTTTGTTCATTTATTCGTTAGTGAGGAGGTGGCTGAAAAATAAAATGGAAGCCATAATAGATCCCCACCTACTTCTTACATTTACGTCATTATGCGTGTCTTCATCCAGCCCTGTGGCCTCGAAACTCTACGGGTTTAATGTCTCTATAATAATATTCGTGTTTGTATCGTATTGTATTGTATTCCTGCATCCGAATGATCTGCAAATACCACCAACAGTTGTACAATATGGTCCTCATTCACACACTTCATTCCCAGTCCTCAAACCCTTTCTCAAACCCTTTTCAACCCCTCTCCATACCTTTTCAAACACTTTTCAATCTTTCTTTTTTAACATCGTTCAATTTTAAAACTCCCGTCTCCATCCTCCCTTATTCTAATCCTTCCTCCCTCACCATCCCTTCACCTTCTCCCATCCTCAAACCTCCTTTTCCTCCACCACTCTTCCCCTATCACCTTTCCTCACCCCCCTCCCCCACCCCCCTCCACCACCACCCCTCCCCCATCACCCCTCCCCCATCACCCTTCCACCACCATCCCTCACCACCACCCTTCCCCTACCACCCCTCCTCCACCACCCCTTCTCAGGAATCCCTCAGTGGTGGGTGTCTCTTCATTAGGTTACGACCACACAGACTTCCTTGGCGACACCCTTGCTGAAATCGCCTGGAACAAAGCCGGAATATTCAAGGTTTTCGGTCACTTTATTAAATTAATTTAATTTAATTTAATTTAATTTAATTTTAAATACGCTAAAAAGATTTCAGATTATTATTTACAAATAAATAAATATTTGTTTTCTCGTCAATTGAATTTATCGTTTCAAATTCACTCCATTCTCAGCCAAATAAACCTCAACTCTGTTTTTGTTTTATTTTATTCTATTCCAACTTCAAATGTTTTGTTACTAAATTAATTTTTTTTTTTTCAAATTAAATATTTTAAAATAATTTATTATTATATTAATTAAACCAATTATTTTTTAATAATTAAATTTTTTTTAATGTTTTTAATCTAATTAATATTTCTATTTTTCTATAAAAAAATTTCTTCCAGCCAGGGACTCCGGCAGTGACAGTGCCACAGAAGGAGGAGGCTATGGCGGTGTTGGTGGCTCGAGCGAGGGAGAAGAAGGTGTTGCTGTTTTTGTTGTTGTTGTTGTTGTTGTTGTTGTTGTTATTGTTGTTGTTGCTGTTGTTGTTATTGTTATTGTTGTTGTTGTTGTTGTTATTGTTATCGTTTATCCAATCTCATACGACTTCTTCTGATCTCCTCATCCAAGCTCAACCGAATCTATCTCATCCAATTTAGTTCGATCTCACATACTGGGCTCTGATCTGCTTCAATCTTGTATTATCTTGTATAGTCTAATCCAACTCACTCCTATTTATGATCATCTTATCTTATCTAAGCTTATCCACTCCCTTCCACATCACGTTCCACACCACTCTCCAGTCTTCTCCACAACTCCTTTCATACCACACACGCAAACGCCTCTACACCACCTCCGGCCTACCACTTCTCAACATCCCACTTCACACCACTTCCAAGCACCACACGACCCTTCACAAACTCCCACCTCTCTCCTCCACTCCACTATTCACCTCCCTCCTCTTGTCAACACCTCCATACCCATCTGTTCTACCCCTTCCCAGGTTCCTTTGTACGTCTGCCAACAGCTGCCTCTGCCTCAGTCCTCTCTGGGCATTCCAGGTGATTCTGTTTGAAGATTGTCACTACTCTGTTCCATGTTTGAAGTTGAAAGATTGCTCACACACACACACACACACTCACACACACACACACACACACACACACACACACACACACACACACACACACACACACACACACACACCACCACCACAGGTCAAATTCAAAAACTCAACGCTTCCCTCGCCCTCCACCTCACCAACATCTGGCTCCAGCGACACGCACAAAGTAGCCATGCTATTGCTTTCAATGATATCACCTGTTCATTTTAATAAGTTCATTTTTATTCTTTTATGTTTTTAATTAATTTATTAATCAATTATCCAGTAATTTTTTATTATTTTATTCTTTTTTTATTTTTTTATTTATTTTATTATTTTTATTTTCTATCTCATTCATTTAATCCCATTTTTTTGTTCATTTTATTCATTTTTTTTTCAAATAGAAAAAAAAATTAATTTTTTTATTGCTTAATACATTGTTTTTTTAACAAAATGTTTGCAAACTCGATAAAAAAAATTTTTTTTTAATATAATTGTTTTTTTCATGAAAAATCGAAAATCGAACGTTCGATTTTGATCGATCTTCGCCTCAATTCAATATAATTAACTCATGTTTACAATTTGTACACATGTTTTCATCTTAGGTGTCACGTGTTGTTGTTTATCTATTAATTCACACGTCCTTAACACATCTCTCGTCACATCCAGACTATCTTCGATGATATAATATTAATATATTCTGTGATATATAAAATATATATTAATATTATATGAAATTATATCCATAATATGATCTTTCATCCAAGGTATCATTCACACATCCATAAGACATTTCTATTCACGTCCATAACACTTCAGTCTTCACGTACAACGTAACATTCACACATCCACAACACCTCAAACTTCACAGACAACACCCCCATAGTCTCAAACCCCCATGACCCCCTCCCCATCGACCTCCCCCCTCTCCAAGTCACCCCAGACCTCCTCCAGGGTATGTTCAATTTTTTTTTCTAATCTTTTCCTAACTTCTTACTTCTCATTTCTAACTTTTTCCTCCTCCTCCCCCTTCTCCTCCTCCTCCTCCTCCTCCTCCTCCTCCTCCTCCTCCTCCTCCTCCTCCTCCTCCTCCTCCTCCTCCTCCTCCTCCTTCTCTTCCTCCTCCTCCTCCTCCTCCTTCTTTTCTTCCTTCTCTTCTTTCTCCTCCTCCTCCTCTTCTTCCTCCTCCTCCTTCTCCTCCTTTTCCTCCTTCTCTTTCTCCTCCTCCTCCTCTTCTTTCTCCTTCTCCTCTTTTTCTTTTTCCTTCTTACCACACAGGCCTCTCCAAGTGTTTCTGGCCAGGCAGGTGTCAGACCATCAAAACACCAGGGGTCACCTACTACCTCGATGGAGCCCACACCGAGGAAAGCATGCACGTGGGTTTATAATAATTATTTCTATTTATTTATTACTATCATTATTTTTTATTTATTATTTTTTTTATTTCTATTTTTATTTATATTAATACTATTATCATTATTATTATTATTATTATTATTATTATTATTATTATTATTATTATTATTATTCTAATTTTGAAATCCTAAGGCATAAAATTTACAATATTTATGTTTATAATAATAATAATAATAATAATAAATTGATAATAATAAATTAATAATAATAATTTTTAATAAAACCCATAATAAGTGATAGCAATGAAGATTCAAAATAGTCTTGTTATTAATAATAACAATAATAACAATAATAACAATAATATTAATAATAACAATAATAACAATAATAACAATAATAATAATAAGAACAACTGATACTAATACTACTCTTGCTAGTAATACTGCTATTAATACACATTTTATTCGTTCAAAAAATTATTGTTCTTCACATTATTTTTATTTATTACACTAAAAACAATAATATTTATTTTTATTTTTTTTATTATTCCTCTTATCAATTCGGCAGGAGGCAAGTTTGTGGTTTTATACTAAAAGTCTTGAAGAGGCAGCTGCTCACAAGTTTGTTTGTCTGTTTGTATGTTTGTGTATATGTTTGTCTGTTTGTGTATATTTATGTATATGTTTGTCTGTTTGTGTATATGTTTTTCTGTTTGTGTATATTTGTGTATATGTTTGTTTGTTTGTCTGTTTGTATATTTGTGTATATGTTTGTTTGTTTGTCTGTTTGTATGTTTGTGTATATTTGTGTATATGTTTGTCTGTTTGTATGTTTGTGTATATGTTTGTCTGCTTGTATGTTTGTGTATATGTTTGTGCGTTTGTTTCTTTGTTTTTTTAGTTTATTTCTCTTATGTTTGCTTATTTCTTTTTTGGTTTGGTTGTTTTATTATCTGTTTGTTTTCTTTTATTATTATTATTATTTTATTATTATTATTTTCATTTTATTATTATTATTTTTATTTTTATTATTATCGTTATTATATTGTTCTTCTTCGACAGAGGGCGTGTGTTGAGGGTTCTGATGTTCACGATCACCGGATATAGAGACGCCAAAGTTCTTATGAAAGAACTTATGGTTTGTCTGCGTCATCTGGCGAATGAATAAAAGATTTATTTTTTTTCAAATGTTTTATATTTATTTGATTAATTTGTAGTATATATATTATTTTTCGGAATTATTAATTAAGATTACTTTTAATAGTTTTTTTCATAATTGCACAATTAAAACCGATAATTTAAAAAAAAAAATTCAGAAATTCAACTTTGACTACGCCCTCTTCACCACCACCCTCCAAAAGTCGCTGGACGACATCGTTGGAGGTGGCTTTGAATTCATTTTTAAAAAACTTTTGAAGTAACGAAAATCCGATCAAAACATTTGTAGCTCAAATAATAAATAACAAAGTATTTGAAACCAACAAAACTGTCTTTTTATATTCTGAATTTTTTTTGAAACTAGCCTTGTCATATTTTTCAAACTGATTGTAAGATTTTGTTACATTCTTTATGAAATCCCTCAAAAGAACCAATGAGTTTAATAATTAATAAATGATCTTTTTACTTAATCAGTTCACTAATTCATTAAATTTTCACTAATTAATTCAGTAATATCACAATATTTCGTTAATCAATTCTCAATTACTTTTCTTTTCACTAATGGACTGCATTGCATAGCGCTTATCATTGCTTAATCACAGACTTGAAGAACTTGACAATCACGAAGGAGGAGGTGATAGGTAGGTGCTTTGAGAACCAGCAGATGTGGCAGAAATGTCTCCAGGAGCGGGAGGCCAGCTACTGTGAAAGCCCAGCTGCTCACGCGACAGTTGCTCACGCGACAGCTGCTCACGCGACAGCTGCTCACGCGACAGCTGCTCACGCAACAGCTGATTACGCAACAGCTCACCACACTACAGCTGACAACAACACTACTAACTCTAAAGCGAGCACAAAGAACGCAAAGACCTTCAGAAAGAACGGTCCCCTGCCGCCTCTTGTACTGCCTCCCTACCCCATCACCCACCTCCACGACACCTCGTGCACCATCTCCTTCGTGATGCCCTCTATACAGGACGCCCTTGTCTGGATCTCCAACAACCGCGACCGTCGCTTCAGCTACAGCGCCTCTGAAGCTCAGCGGGCTGGCTTCAAGTTTGCATTCAATGATAGGACCGCTGGGGGTGGCGATAAGGTTGCCAATGGTGAAGTTATAGCAGCTAATGGTGTTGGCGTTGACAGTATTAGTGGAGTTAATGGTGTTTACGAAGGTGTTAACGGTATTAAGCGATGTGATGGAGTTAAGGTTGGAAACAACAGCACGGATGACCTGCTGGTACAGGTGGTGTGCATGGGTAGCTTGTACCTCGTGGGAGGAACCCTCAGCTTCTTGGATCCTGGTCTCGGTTACTGAGTCACGCTTGAGTGGGAAATCGCTGAGTCATCCTTGCTGAGGGTTAGGGTTGGATTAGTGTTAGTGCTAGGTAGGGTTGATTTTGAAGTTGGTGTTGGTGTTACACTTAATGTTACTGTTATGGTGAAGTTACTGTTAGGGTGGAGTTTTTATAAGAGTTAGGGTTAATGTGAGATTAGTGTGAAGGTTAGGCGTTGGTGTGAAGGTTAAGTGTTACTGTGAGGGTTGAGTGTTGGTGTGAGTGTCAAGTGGTATTTCAGCCTGGTGATGTGTTGTGTTCTGAATTCCTTCTGGATTTATTTTCCTTTGTCTTAGTTCTTTAGAAAGTTGCATCATCATCATCATCAGCATCATCATCATCAGCATCATCATCATCAGCATCATCATCATCATCATCAGCATCATCATCATCATCATCATCATCATCATCATCATCATCATCATCATCATCATCATCATCATCACCATCATTTGCATCATATGCCCTTCATTCCCAACATACTCATTTTCCATTCTTTATTCGTCTCTTCCTTCCTTTTCATAAGCGATTCCACGTGTTCGCTCAGCCCAACTGGTGCACGTTTTAGTTCATTCGGTAGGTGGCCTATTTTCTTTAAAATCAAAATATCATGGTAAGAAACTTCTATTTTTCTTCTTGTGATGTATTCCTATGGAATTCAGCTTTCTTTTATAGGCGATTATTATTAAGCGCCAAATAAATATATATTTATTAAATAAAATAGTTTTTTTATTATATATAACTAATCATTATAATTATAATAGTATATATAAAATAATAATTTTTTTTAGTTTTTATATTCAGTTTTATTTACTTATATAATTATTTTCGTAATGTTTTCAAGTGTACCTCCTTTAATCTTGCTCAGTATATATTTAAATCTCATCTTCTTTGTTGCCATGGAATATACATTTTTGTAACTTCCTTGAAACTTTGAATTTTTTGGAATAAAAATGGCGATATGAAATCAGTTATCCGTCTCATCACGCCCGCCCCATTCGGGAACGAAGGGTAAATATGGAGGCAAAGGAAGGAGGAAAAAAACAGTTTAAGAGAAACGAAAGCTTTTGAAAAAGCGCGGATTTTATTTATTTTAAATTTTTTTTCATAAAATATTCACAAACGAACAAAAACAAGTCCGAACACATTTGAAGTTCCATCGGAATAAAAGTACGACTTCGTCATTACGATGAACATTGAGATGAGCTAGATTGAAAATAAGACGAAAATTGTATTGTCATAAAATCAAACTAATGGTGCCAATTGATAATGTCGAAATTGGCGATATCTCAAAAGTTTCAAAAAAGCAATAACTATTGCAACGTCACCTATTGGAGCTTACATTTAAAATTTCGTTTTAAAGTTGAAGAGAGTAAATAAGAGGGAAAAACGGCCACACACGCTAGCGTTTGCCCATGAATGCCGCAAACACCGGTCTTTTAACTACATTGTTGGTTAGCCTACTGGCTCGTTGTTGGCTGGTTGACTGCATGTTCGTCGAAGGGAAGAGATTCAGCTTGCAAACCTCCGTTGTCTTGTGTCCCTACCCCACCATGTCCCAGCCGTCTGTGGTGAAGCTTGTTGAAAAGTTGCAGTTCTTGAAAGTGGTTGGGCGTCGTCTCTGGCACAATTCCGTCAACTCCTGCGACGCCGCTGGTGCCGTGTTGTATGGTGGTTTCCTTGGGTTTGTCAGCTGTGTGCATCTGCAAAGGTCTTTGAACAAAATGCTGAAAAGCGGTTCACAACTGTTCTATTTCGATTAGATAAGATTAGATCAGATAAGATAAAATAAGATTAGATTAGATCAGAGAAGATAAAATAAGATTAGATAAGATTAGATCAGATAAGATAAGATAAGATTAGATTAGATTAGATCAGAGAAGATAAAATAAGATTAGATTAGATCAGAGAAGATAAAATAAGATTAGATTAGATCAGAGAAGATAAAATAAGATTAGATTAGATTAGATAAGATAAAATAAGATTAGATTAGATTAGATCAGAGAAGATAAAATAAGATTAGATTAGATCAGATAAGATAAAATAAGATTAGATAAGATTAGATCAGAGAAGATAAAATAAGATTAGATTAGATTAGAGAAGATAAAATAAGATTAGATTAGATCAGATAAGATAAAATAAGATTAGATTAGATCAGATAAGATAAAATAAGATTAGATTAGATCAGAGAAGATAAAATAAGATTAGATAAGATTAGATCAGAGAAGATAAAATAAGATTAGATTAGATCCGAGAAGATAAAATAAGATTAGATTAGATCAGAGAAGATAAAATAAGATTAGATTAGATTAGATGAGATAAAATAAGATTAGATTAGATAAGATAAGATAAAATAAGATTAGATTAGATTAGATCAGATAAGATAAAATAAGATTAGATTAGATTAGATCAGAGAAGATAAAATAAGATAAGATTAGATCAGATAAGATAAAATAAGATTAGATTAGATTAGATCAGAGAAGATAAAATAAGATTAGATTAGATCAGATAAGATAAAATAAGATTAGATTAGATTAGATCAGAGAAGATAAAATAAGATTAGATTAGATCAGATAAGATAAAATAAGATTAGATTAGATTAGATCAGAGAAGATAAAATAAGATTAGATTAGATCAGATAAGATAAAATAAGATTAGATTAGATTAGATCAGAGAAGATAAAATAAGATTAGATTAGATTAGAGAAGATAAAATAAGATTAGATTAGATAAGATAAAATAAGATTAGATTAGATCAGAGAAGATAAAATAAGATTAGATTAGATTAGATCAGAGAAGATAAAATAAGATTAGATTAGATTAGATGAGAAAATAAGGGTATGGTGCATGGGCAACAGTAAATTTTTTTCTCATTCATGTTCTGATTCTGTAGCTCCAATGGAGTTAGGGTCGGTGAATGACTGATCGGCTGATAGGTTGGACGTCTGTTTGCTTAGCTGGTTATTTATTGCTTTGAGTGCCTTGGTCACCTAGTAGCTCAACAGTTTATAAAAAAATTCCTCTGGTAGTGCCTTTAAACAAAGCGCTAGAAAATGCCTTCCAAATGCGTTGATGAAATTGGATCGGTTATGTGGCTAATTAGGTTAATCTAATCAAGACATTTGTAACGCGCCCTTCAGCACTATGTTCAAAGGAGCTTCCATGGAAAGAGCTAATCACTTATTTGATTGGTCCAGTGTTTCTAGCTTGTTTTTGAGTGGCTGATCGTTGGTTGTTTGTTTGTTTGTTGGTTTAATTGATGGTTGTTTGATCGTTTGGTATTAATTGGTTAGTTGGCTGTTTGCTTATTAGCTTATTGACTGCTTACTCATTTGGTTATTTGATCGCTCGGTTGGGTGGTCACTTAGCGGTTGTTAGCTGGTTGAATGGTTGGTGTGCTGATCAACTATCCATGGAAGTGCCTTTGAAGATAGTGCTGAAGGGTGCGTTACAAATGTCTTGATTGACTTAAATTAGATTAACTTCGTGGTGACCGAACTCCAACTCTTTGTTTAGCTTGCAGTTTTCATAGGCATACTTTCGTACACTGGAGTGACATTTTTGAAGCAGACCTACTACGCAGCTGGCAGATCCAATAAAACGACAAAAGCCGACAAGAATGGTCCTAGCGACGTCGCAACAGTTGCTTAAATTTCTACCCTTGTTTCTTTAACGGTACCTTGCTCGTATGATTCGCAATAGGACAACTGGCTAACGTCCAATTGCTTTCGCTGCAATTCACTACCAAGCACAAGCAACATCGCTATCGACAGTAAGCAGCTTGTTTGAAATCGGTAGTTTTGAACCGGTACTCATACCTTTTCAGGGTTCGATTCCCGGCTAAGCTTAGATTTAAGTTCAAAAAAAGCGCAAAAAACAGACGCCGTGCCGGTGTGGATTAATTTCTTGTTGCTCAGAAGTGAGTGGAACCGTTTCCATGGGAGCGCCCTTAAACAAAAAGTTGAAAGGTGCTTTAAAATGATTAAATTAACATTCATTTCCCATCCATCCATCCATCCATCCATCCATCTATCCATCCATCCATCCATCCATCCATTCATCCATCCGTTCATCCATCCATCCATCCATCCATCCATCCGTCCATCCATCCATCCATCCATCCATCTATCCATCCATCCATTCATCCATCCATCCATCCATCCATCCATCCATCCATCCATCCATCCATTCATCCATCCATTCATCCATCCATCCATCCATCCATCCATCCATCCATCCATCCATCCATCCATCCATCCATCCATCAACCCATCCATCCATCCATCCGTCCATCCATCCATCCATCCATCCATCCATCCATCCATCCATCCATCTATCCATCCATCCATTTTGATTTTCTCCTTCCTTTGACACCATTCATTTCATCACGATCATTTTCATCCCATCTCGTCACATGTCTTCACCACCTCACTCACCTGCAGTGATTGGACCATCTCTTCAACGTCACAGCAGCTAGTCAACCAATCGTCTGCACAAAAATGACGTCTGTGCTTCACTCGCTTTCTAGTTACCACTCAAACCTGATCTCAGCCGGGAGTCGAACCCTGGGCTTCACACTTCACGGCGTAGCTCGCTATCCACCAAGTGAGGGTTGTGAATAAGGGGTCGAATGGTTGGTTGTGTGAGCAGAAACATGTTACGTGGCTGGTTGACCGACCGATTGAATGTTGGATGAGGGATCTGATGGATGGTTGAGTTGTGCGCGTGTTGGCTTAATCGTTGGTTGATTGCTTCGTCGAAGGGAAGAGATTCAGCTTGCAAACCTCCGTTGTCTTGTGTCCCTACCCCACCATGTCACAGGCGTCTGTGGTGAAGCTTGTTGAAAAGTTGCAGTTTTTGAAAGTGGTTGGGCGTCGTCTCTGGCACAATTCCGTCAACTCCTGCGACGCCGCTGGTGCCGTGTTGTATCGTGGTTTCCTTGGGTTCGTCAGCTGTGTGCATCTGCAAAGGTCTTTGAACAAAATGCTGAAAAGCGATTCACAACTGTTCTATTTCGATTAGATAAGATTAGATCAGATAAGATAAAATAAGATTAGATTAGATCAGAGAAGATAAAATAAGATTAAATTAGATTAGATGAGAAAATAAGATTAGATTAGATTAGAGAAGATAAGATAAGATTAGATTAGATTAGATCAGAGAAGATAAAATAAGATTAGATTAGATAAAATAAAAATAAAATTAGATTAGATTAGATTAGATCAGAGAAGATAAAATAAGATTAGATAAGATTAGATCAGAGAAGATAAAATAAGATTAGATTAGATTAGATCAGAGAAGATAAAATAAGATTAGATTAGATTAGATCAGAGAAGATAAAATAAGATTAGATTAAATTAGAGAAGATAAAATAAGATTAGATTAGATCAGAGAAGATAAAATAAGATTAGATTAGATCAGAGAAGATAAAATAAGATTAGATTAGATTAGATCAGAGAAGATAAAATAAGATTAGATTAGATCAGAGAAGATAAAATAAGATTAGATTAGATTAGATCAGAGAAGATAAAATAAGATTAGATTAGATTAGATGAGAAAATAAGGGTATGGTGCATGGGCAACAGTGAATTTTTTTCTCATTCATGTTCTGATTCTGTAGCTCCAATGGAGTTAGGGTCGGTGAATGACTGATCGGCTGATAGGTTGAATGTCTGTTTGCTTAGCTGGTTATTTATTGCTTTGAGTGCCTTGGTCACCTAGTAGCTCAACAGTTTATAAAAAAATTCCTCTGGTAGTGCCTTTAAACAAAGCGCTAGAAAATGCCTTCCAAATGCGTTGATGAGATTGGATCGGTTATGTGGCTAATTAGGTTAATCTAATCAAGACATTTGTAACGCGCCCTTCAGCACTATGTTCAAAGGAGCTTCCATGGAAAGGGCTAATCCCTTATTTGATTGGTGCAGTGTTTCTAGCTTGTTTTTGAGTGGCTGATCGTTGGTTGTTTGTTTGTTTGTTTGTTGGTTTGTTTGATGGTTGTTTGTTCGTTTGATATTAATTGGTTGGTTGGCTGGTTGCTTATCTGCTTATTGACTGCTTACTCATTTGGTTATTTGATCGCTTGGTTGGGTGGTCACTTAGCGGTTGTTAGCTGGTTGAATGGTTGGTGTGCTGATCAACTATCCATGGAAGTGCCTTTGAACAGAGTGCTGAAGGGTGCGTTACAAATGTCTTGATTGACTTAAATTAGGTTAACTTTGTGGTAACCGAACTCCATCTCTTGTTTAGCTTGCAGTTTTCATAGGCATACTTTCGTACACTGGAGTGACATTTTTGCAGCAGACCTACTACGCAGCTGGCAGGTCCAATAAAACGACAAAAGCCGACAAGAATGGTCCTAGCGACGTCGAGACAGTTGCTTGAATTTCTACCCTTGTTTCTTTAACGGTACCTTGCTCGTATGATTCGCAATAGGACAACTGGCTAACGTCCAATTGCTTTCGCTGCAATTCACTACCAAACACAAGCAACATCGCTATCGACAGTAAGCAGCTTGTTTGAAATCGGTAGTTTTGAACCGGTACTCATACCTTTTCAGGGTTCGATTCCCGGCTAAGCTTACATTTAAGTTCAAAAAAAGCGGTAACTCAAAAAACAGACGCCGTGCCGGAGTGGATTAATTTCTTGTGGCTCAGAAGTGAGTGGAACCGTTTCCATGGGAGTGCCCTTAAACAAAAAGTTAAAAGGTGCTTCAAAATGACTAAATTAACATTCATTTCCCATCCATCCATCCATCCATCCATCCATCCATCCATCCATCCATCCATCCATCCATCCATCCATCCATCCATCCATCCATCCATTCATTCATCCATCCATCCATCCATCCATCCATCCATCCATCCATCCATCCATCCATCCATCAACCCATCCATCCATCCATCCGTCCATCCATCCATCCATCCATCCATCCATCCATCCATCTATCCATCCATCCATTTAGATTTTCTCCTTCCTTTGACACCATTCATTTCATCACCATCATTTTCATCCCATCTCGTCACATTTCTTCACCACCTCACTCACCTGCAGTGATTGGACCATCTCTTCAACGTCACAGCAGCTAATCAACCAATCGTCTGCACAACAATGACGTCTGTGCTTCACTCGCTTTCTAGTTACCACTCAAACCTGATCTCAGCCGGGAGTCGAACCCTGGGCTTCACACTCCACGGCGTAGCTCACTATCCACCAAGTGAGGGTTGTGAATAAGGGGTCGAATGGTTGGTTGTGTGAGCAGAAACATGTTACGTGGCTGGTTGACCGACCGATTGAATGTTGGATGAGGGATCTGATGGATGGTTGAGTTGTGCGCGTGTTGGCTTAATCGTTGTTTGACTGCATGTTCGTCGAAGGGAAGAGATTCAGCTTGCAAACCTCCGTTGTCTTGTGTCCCTACCCCACCATGTCCCAGGCGTCTGTGGTGAAGCTTCTTGAAAAGTTGCAGTTCTTGAAAGTGGTTGGGCGTCGTCTCTGGCACAATTCCGTCAACTCCTGCGACGCCGCTGGTGCCGTGTTGTATCGTGGTTTCCTTGGGTTCGTCAGCTGTGTGCATCTGCAAAGGTCTTTGAACAAAATGCTGAAAAGCGATTCACAACTGTTCTATTTCGATTAGATAAGATTAGATCAGAGAAGATAAAATAAGATTAGATAAGATTAGATCAGAGAAGATAAAATAAGATTAGATTAGATTAGATCAGAGAAGATAAAAAAAGATTAGATTAGATCAGAGAAGATAAAATAAGATTAGATTAGATAAGATAAAATAAGATTAGATTAGATCAGAGAAGATAAAATAAGATTAGATTAGATCAGAGAAGATAAAATAAGATTAGATAAGATCCGAGAAGATAAAATAAGATTAGATTAGATTAGAGAAGATAAAATAAGATTAGATTAGATTAAATGAGAAAATAAGATTAGATTAGATTAGATCAGAGAAGATAAAATAAGATTAGATTAGATCAGAGAAGATAAAATAAGATTAGATTAGATCAGAGAAGATAAAATAAGATTAGATTAGATAAGATAAAATAAGATTAGATTAGATCAGAGAAGATAAAATAAGATTAGATTAGATTAGAGAAGATAAAATAAGATTAGATTAGATTAGATAAGATAAAATAAGATTAGATTAGATCAGAGAAGATAAGATTAGATTAGATTAGATGAGAGAAGATAAAATAAGATTAGATTAGATTAGATGAGAAAATAAGGGTATGGTGCATGGGCAACAGTGAATTTTTTTCTCATTCATGTTCCGATTCTGTAGCTCCAATGGAGTTAGGGTCGGTGAAAGACTGATCGGCTGATAGGTTGGATGTCTGTTTGCTTAGCTGGTTATTTATTGCTTTGAGTGCCTTGGTCACCTGTAAGCTCAACAGTTTATAAAAAAATTCCTCTGGTAGTGCCTTTAAACAAAGCGCTATAAAATGCATTCCAAATGCGTTGATGAGATTGGATCAGTTATGTGGCTAATTAGGTTAATCTAGTCAAGACATTTGTAACGCGCCCTTCAGCACTATTTTCAAAGGAGCTTCCATGGAAAGGGCTAATCCCTTAGTTGATTGGTGCAGTGTTTCTAGCTTGTTTTTGAGTGGCTGATCGTTGGTTGTTTGTTTGTTTGTTGGTTTGTTTGATGGTTGTTTGATCGTTTGGTATTAATTGGTTAGTTGGCTGTTTGCTTATCTGCTTATTGACTGCTTACTCATTTGGTTATTTGATATCTCGGTTGGGTGGTCACTTAGCGGTTGTTAGCTGGTTGAATGGTTGGTTTGCTGATCAACTATCCATGGAAGTATCTTTGAAGATAGTGCTGAAGGGTGCGTTACAAATGTCTTGATTGACTTAAATTAGATTAACTTCGTGGTAACCGGACTCCAACTCTTTGTTTAGCTTGCAGTTTTCATAGGC
>OX387251.1:785638-825638 GCA_947562095.1 Branchellion lobata | reverse complement strand
TTTTCGCCAATATTAACTTTGTTACTTCTTTACTCAGTTTTCGTAAAGCTTTCATAACTTTGTTGTCTTTACAGTTCGTGGCAGAGCGCTTTTAAACATGGTGTAGTCAGCGCTAAAAAAATTCTTTGATTAAAATAAAGTAAATTAAATTGAATTAAATGGCGAATAATCAAACTAAAAGGAACGGCTATAGACGCTTTGATGCAACTTTAATCATTTACACTTTACATGCTTACTTCTAGGTTGCAGGCCACAGATTCGAACACCATCAGCTGTATTCGATTCCGATTCACCATCTCGCTCACTCATTCTCAACTGGAAAGCTTTGATGATGTAAAATTTAAATTATTTTCTGATTGTTCGCCATGCTTCGTAATATTTTCAACGTTTGATTAATTTTTTTTCAAATATAATTGAGACAGGAAAAACTGTCTGATATTATTAGAAATATTAAATTAAGATTCAACAACTATTGATAATTAATATATAATAAATAATAATAAGTATATAATATTATAATATAATAAATAATTAATAGAGCGCAGTAGTGTGTGTACCGATGGCACGGACGGTTTGAGGCCAAAAAGATCCAGATTGCGTCAGTGGTTTTGGGGTTCAAGTGAAAACGTGAGAAGTTTGTCTTTAAACGAAGTAACCACACGACATAGTTGGAGTTCGACTAAAGCCTTTAATAACTATATATATCATAAGCACATTTTGCCTCCTATACATGCATCGTGGTTTCACGCTTATATTAATATTTTTGAACGTACAAATTTTATAAAGAAAAAATTAAGTTAATATTCATTGTGTGCCAACAATTTTAATAATTCATATTGAGTTCGAGTGGACTTTTTGAGACTCTAGCAGGGAGTTTGTTTCTTTCATGAGTTTCCGCTCTTACAACTCAACTTGGACGTCACAAGGAATCGAACCTCAGTTTCAAGCTTTGCAGCGCAGCTCGCTTACCACCGAGGTAGAAGCGACACACTCAAATAAAGTCAAATGAATTCAACTAACATCACTTTTAACTCGAAACTTCCGATGATAGTCACACTCTTAAAAATCCTAGCTCAACAGATGGAATAGTCTAAGCTGATGTTATCGAAGCATTTTCAAAGCGACTTTCAGCGTTTAATGGCTTTTTGTTGTGTAACATTCCTGCGCCTGCGGCATAATGGCTGGTCTGTTCCATTGTAAAGTTTGATCGGGCGAGCCCAGGTTTGAGCTCTAGAATCGGCAGCTCAACTAAAGTACGGACACCGTCTTGGAGTACCTAGTTCTCTAGCCCACAGTGAGTGAAACCGTTTCCGTTGAAGCGCCTTTGAAAAAGTGCTAAAAAACGATACAATTTTTTTGATAATATTAGATGAGATAAATGAGAATGAGATGAAGACGCAAAAGAAAGATGATTAAGTAGGATTATATTATGTTATTAGAAATAAAATAGATTTAATAATTAATATTAATAAAGTATGACACAGGGTGTGCACCGCTGGAGCGGACATTCTGAGGGACAAAAAGCTCCAGATTGCGCCAGTGGTTTAAAGTTCAAGCTGTAATATGACAAATTATTCTTTAAACGAAGTAACCACACGACATAGCCGAAACTCAACAAATTGCTCTAAGAAAGCTATTTATGCCTGTTTTGTTTGCCTTAGTCATACATTGTGATTTTGCGCTTCAAATAGATTATTATGTTCGTAGTATTACTCATAAAAATATGCTAAAGCTTTCTGGTGAAACGTCAGAACAAGCAGCGCAGATATTTTATTTTTTTATAGTCTTCATTGAAGCAAATCCAGACAAACGCTGGAAATGGCACAAAACATGGTGAATAATCAAAAATATTTGGAAAAATTAAATCAACAATAATTGTATGTCATGAGAACCGTCAATTGTCTGTTGCAAGAAATCAAAAACTGACTATAGAATTAAATTTATAAATCTCAAAAGTTAGAATTGAGTCTTAGTTTATATTGAATGACTAATGAAGAATGTTTCATCAAATTAACCAAAACTGGAATGTTAAAAGGTTTTAAGAAATTCAAAAGCAGAATTGTTTATTAAATCAAATTAATGAGTCCTAGAATTGGATCATATCCTAAAACCACACGTCATACCTATTGGAGAGTTATTTATTATTTTCTTCTATTTCCTTCCCAGCCATTTCCCATATTCATAGGGAAGTCTGTCTTAATACCCAAATTCCTTGCAATACCTTCAGCACTCGCTCATTTTCTTGTTGATTAAATTGGCAAACGGTATTCTCGTAGCCGATTTGTTGACGATTTTACTGCAATACCTTTTTCCTTTCCAGCCATTTCTCATATTCACAAGTTAGTCTGAGTCCTGTTCTCATTTATTTTGACGTTTTCTTATTTAGTTCGACCGTTCGCCGTGTTTTTGTAACATTTCCAGCGTATGCCTGGACTTGATTTAATAAAGACTATTAAAAATAAAAAATAAAAAACCATAATTCTTTGCAATGCCTTTCAACACTTGTTTACTTTTTTGTTAAGGAAGCTGGCAAACAGTATTTATGTAGGCGGTGGTTGACGATTGACGAGGTGATGTTTGTATTTCAAACGAGAAGAATATGCCGGATCCAGCAATCTTTTCAAAATCTTCGCAGCCAGCAAAAACTATAACTCCTAGATTAAGTGACTTTTTTATAACTAAAATTTGAAACGTTAAAGTTTAAACAGTTTTAAATTAACGGCTATACACGCTTTTGTGCAACCGGAAACTCAAAAACATTATTGTTTTTCTTCTATTTTCCTTTTCAGCCATTTCTCATATTCACAAGTAAGTCTGCCTGAATACCTCAATTCTTTTCAATGCCTTTCAACACTTGTTTACTTTCTTATAAACTTCCAGATAACTAATTTATTTCACTCAACACCACAAATTAACATATTTTCGACCAAAACACCCTAGGACCAAGAGCGTTATGGAGGCTTGAGCCCTTTCGAACCATTCCAGCCCACGTTCGCTACATACCTGTGTAGCCACTTCAACTCGAACCTGAGTCTACCTTGGGATCCAATACACACCTTCATGCTTTGCAGGCTAGCTCGCTATGGCCTGGGTTACAGACGACACTCAATTAAAGTTAACTTCAATTAAAATATCCTAATTCACTTTGTAAGTTAACTCAACGACCGGAGTCAACGCTTTTGAGGTTAATGAATATAAGGAGATTGGAATTTCTTAGTAAGAAAGAATATTTGATTAAGAGACACAAAAGATTAAAGTAATGAGCGTATGAAAACATGGAAATGAAAAACTAAATAAATTTAACGGCGTGATACACTGACAAATAATTAAGTTGTTCAAAAACGTGAAAATTTAAACAAGTTATTCAAAATATTAAAATATTTAGTGAAATTAAAAAAAAATAATTTAAAAATCGTGGAAATACTTAAAAAAAGTTTTTAGTAAGTATTCTAGTTTACATTAGTAAATACTAAGTACTAGGAATTATATTCGAAAAGTGAATAGTATAGTTGACGAGCGATTATATTTGAAAAAAAAAAATTATAAACAATTAAAAAATCTGATTTTAAACACCAAAATTATAATCAAGAAAACACAATTTGAAGATAATACAAAAACAAATAAAAAATAAAAGAATATTAATGAATAATTATTGAATAAATTCTAATAAAATAATAAGATAATAAAAAGAATAATAAAAAATGAGAATGCTTAGAATTTTCTGGTGAGACCACTGGGCAGGAAAGACTTGGGTTTGGTGGCTTGGACCACCTTTTCCTCCTCCAGTTGCTGTGAAAGGTGGTGGTGAGAGATGTTTGTTGGAGAAACAGTATCTTTCGAGTACGTTTTGAGGTTATATTACGCGCGCGCACGCACGCACGCACGCACACACACACACAAACGCACGCACACACACACACACACCTGCAGCTGTTTCTGCTTTTCCTTGAAGACTGCCAAGGGATCATCGAACTGTGAGTAGTACTCCATCACGCCTCTCACGTCGTCAACCTCACTCACCGCCACCGCTGGTGCAGTACAAGTGATGTTATCATTATTTAAAGTATTACTTTTACTATTATCATTATTATCATTATTATTATTAGTGGTAGTAGTGGTAGTAGTGGTAGTAGTGGTGGTAGCAGTAGTAGTAGTAGTAGTAGTAGTAGTAGTAGTAGTAGTAGCAGAAGTAGAATTATTAGTAGTAGTAATAGTAGTGGTAGTGGTATCAACATTATTAATATGATATTATTCATATATTAATAAAATTCACATACCACAAAATCTATATATCCATATCACTTGGATATTAACATGAAATTATAATATCCATATCAACAACATTATCAACAATCCTCATTAGCGACATAAGTTCACTTTTGAGGAAGTTGGCGAGGTCGATGAGCTTGCGGTCGGAGTCATCGCCGGTCCACTTGCTCATGAGGAAGCCATTGCGAGGCTGTAGGGACATGGCCTTGGGGTCACAGTCCACCACGATCACCTTCGAGAGGTCCCTGTTGAGGAACGAGAGGTCCTGTGGGAGTTGGTGGAGATGGGGTGGAACTTGTATGGGGAAGGGAACTTGAATAGGAGGGATTTGAACGGAAGAGGTTGGTGGGGTGGGATTTGAACGGAAGGGGTTGGTGGGATTTAAACGGATGGAGGGAGGTTGGTGGGGTGGGATTTAATTGGGGGAGGGGGGGGAGATGAATGAAAGTTTGGATTTTAAGAAACATTGTGGGAGGTTGGATTGAAATCTGCGAGGATTTGGATGGCGGAGATTTGGATTTAGATATCTTGTTGGGGTCTGAATAATAGGGATTAATGGAGGGGTTTGAATGGTGGATTGCTTTGAGAATGTTAAAAGTTAATTTAAAAATCAAGCTGAATAATTTGAAAAAATGAAGCGCTACAACACCTTGACGTGTGTTCCATTGAGGTACTTGGTTGAGTCCCTGAAAAGGCGGTACATGATCTTGCCTTCCGGGTCCATGCTGTCAATGATGGGGAAGGCCGTCTGTGGTGGGTTGGTGGGTGTTGGTTGGAAGAGTGTTTGCTGGTTGGTTGGGTGTTTGCTGGTTGGGTGGGTGTTTGTTGAGTGGGTGTTTGTTTGTTGAGTGTTTGTTTGTTGAGTGGGTGTTTGTTGGGTAAGTGAGTTTTTGTTGGATGGGTGTTTTTTGGGTAGTAGATGAGTTGAGAAGTTCATTGGATGGGTTGTGGTGTTGACTGGTTGAGTGTTTGAAGAGTGATACTGGTTGGCTGGAAGACAAAAAAAAAAGAAAAGAAAAGAACGTGTATGGATAGAGGAAAAAAAACCCAAAAGATGGATGGATGGATGGATGAGTGGGAGATGAAGAAAAAGGATGAATGAGTAGAAGAGGGCAGGATGAGTAAAAGTGAATTAGGACATTGACTCACGAATCCTTGTTCGTGCGTGTAGATGACGATCTCAAAAAATGGGAATCCAACGTTGTTGAGAAAGTATGAGAGGCCTGGTCGCTTCTTGAAGCGCCACCCTGTGGACAGCTGCAAGTGGTGGCGGTGGTGGTGACTAAAGTTGTGGTAAGTTGTAATCCAGGGTGAAGATTGTGGTTGTGGATGAGATTGTGGTAATGGTGATGGTTGTGGGTTGGGTTGTGAAAGAAAATTTGGTGGAAGGTAGCATGGAAGAGTGGTTGGAGAGGAAGTGTAGAGAGAGAGATTACAAAGAACAAATAAACTCCAGCATGATAACCTCATGCAGTAGCAAGATGGTAAAATATTTAGCGCCTTTTTGGCACACATTAACGGACTTGACAACAAATATATAAATACATAAACTACCAAACACACACACACACACACACACACACACACACACACACACACACACACACACACACACACACACACACACACACACACACACACACACACACACACACACACACACCGTCCAGTCGGGGTGCACGAGGATGCCAGTCATCTCGATGACCAGGGTATATGGGGGCTGGTGCCAGGGCTCCTTCAGCGGGTCGGGCAACAACTTCTCACTCGAGGGGTCCTGGATCATCTGTGTGTGTGTGTGTGTGTGTGTGTGTGTGTGTGTGTGTGTGTGTGTGTGTGTGTGTGTGTGTGTGTGTGTGTGTGTGTGTGTGTGTGTGTGTGTGTGTGGACAGTCGCTTAAATGCATGTTTTTTTGGGATGTAGCATCTAGTTGTGACTTATCTTGGTTCATTTTGTTTTCAGAATTATCATAAAATTCAATTTAAAAACAAGTTATAGTAGTGAATTTTTTCCAAAATTGTTTTCAGATGGAAGAATCGAAAATAAGATTAAAAAATTTATTTTTCAGATTTTTAAAACTCTTCACTTTCTTCATGACGTTCATCTCTCTCAGAGCCCTCTTCACATGTCCCACCACAATGTTCACTTGTGGATTTGAAACCCAATTTTATTTTTTATTATTGGATAACCAATTAAAAATGAATTAATGATATAATTAATTAGTAGGATAATGGTATTCAGCGATTAATAATTTTTTTGATGAAAAAACATAGAAAAATATAACAATCCTAGCAAAAGTTTGGATTTGATTTTTCGAAGGTTTATGCTCACTGTTTGAAAATTCATCTTTGATCTGGATGAAGTGAAATATAATTTTTAGATGTTTTATGGAAAAAAAAAATGTTACAAAAGGTTTGGAAGGAAGTGATAACATGAAGTGAGTGTCTTTCTGAAAAACCATTTTACTTACCTTGTTTCCATCAGAGTCAATCGCCGGAGCTCCTGGAGGTAGATAAATAAGTTCATTCAGTATTATCAGTCTTTTAAAGTTTTATCACATTTTCAAAATAAGAACAAAACTTGGATTAATTTTTTGTGATTCATTAAGGCACGAAAAGTTAAGTTCAAAGCCATTTAGCGAATTAGTTTATACAATACAATACAATACAATACAAAAACGAATATTATTATAGTGGCATTATAATTGAACGCTATTTCATCATCATCACAATTATCATCAGATCACCGAATTTGATGATGAATCCTGCTAGGGTTGAAATGCCAGTGATGCTCAGACATGCGAGTCCAATCTTCCAGGCGTTCTTGCCACTGTACCAGGTATCCTTGTTCTCCTCCTTTTCCCCGCCCTCATTTGAGCCACTCTCTGTTGTAGAAGTTGCTTGTACGTTTTTGGCTTGTTCTGCTGATTCATGCGGAGTTTGCTTTTTCATTCCCAAGCCTGGAATGGACGAAGACTTGTCGGAATCGGAAGCAATGTGCCTTTTGACGATCGAGATTGTTGATTGCAGTCGTGACATTTCATTCTGAAGTGACCCATTTGAATTGTAATATGACTTGTTTGCTGATTGTTTTGGACTGGAAACATGGGTGTTACTGAACAACTTGGATTGGGAACTTGCAGTGAATGGTTTAAAGCACGAGACTTTTTGTTTCAGTAAACTATTATTTGAAATGTTTTTGTTGCATGCAACTGCAAAATTTAAAAAATTATTATTTCCAAAATTAGTTTTGCTTTTAGACAACACTCCAGTCAAAACTTTTAAGCTCATTCTGTCAATGGACGAACCTTCAAATATATTACGGTAAGTTCACTTTTCAAAAAGTTACTGTGGTCATACTGATAACCAAAATTATATGCATAACACCTACCTATGAAATTTAAGAAAATTTCTATCTAAATCACTAGTGTATTTATTTTGAATAATTTGATGTTTTGATTATTTAAAAAAATGGTTTTTTCAAAATTTGATATTTGTTAAAATGAGAAAAAAACAAGAAATATCTTCTCCAGCCACAAAGAAAATCGAAGAAAGTTATTTCTGGTCAATCAAACAGAAAAAATTCTCATTGAAAAAAATATTTGTATAGATATAAGTTTTATTAATATAGTAATAAAGTCTATGACAAAAATAATCTATATAAATATAGAGTACATCAAGTTTTCATAGAAATTTAAAACATCCATTATTCACAATAAGACCCAAGCCTATACTCCCAATCCAAATCAGTTAGTTGGGAGAGAACTTTTAATATATTGCTGTGAAGCGAGCGGTATGAATATAAGATACAATCGTTAGCTGGAGTTCTTTCTCCTCAAGTGTTTCTCCAGACGGATGTTCTAATTTCGTTATGCTGTTGTTTAACAGAGAATCTTCTTTAGTTTAAAGTCTATATATTCTTCATAAATTTCGTTGAAAATCCGTATAAAAATTCTTCTTTTCATTCCCTAAAAAGGTTATTTTCAATAAAAATGAATATTTTATTAAATTCATTAAATACAGAATAAAAGCTAAAATAAACCAAACGTTTATAGAATGCGCATTTAATCCTTTTTAGTTAATCCTTTTAATTAATTTAAAAGTGAAGATGTTTAACAAGAAACGGAACAGAGTTCAGATATCGGCTCCATTGAGCTTCGAACACCGCATCCACGCTGGCTATGACGCAAGCAAAAACTCCTACTCGGGACTACCAGCTCAGTGGAACAACATCGTTGATACCTCCTCCAGCAAATACGGATCTTACACTGATACTCACAAAATCCAGTCGATCAAGGTTGTTTAAAATCTAGCAGTTCAAGTTTTTGAGTTTGTAATTTTATAGTCAAATAATCGATGGTTATTTTCAACAGCCAGCAACGAATGGATACAGCAACTATTCAAATGGGTACAGTAACTATTCCGGCTATGGAAGCACAGACAGCAAAAGGTACCAACCAAGCTACAACACATCTTACAGCCACACAGCTCTTCCGAACTACACCAATGGTGGAGGTTACTCATCATCCTCTTCTTATGCTCCATCCTACTACAAATCACCACTTTCCACATCGTCTTCCACGCCGTACATACCATCGGCCAAGACCCACCATTATGGCAGTTCTCCGGCAAACAAGCCTTCTTACTACCACTCTAGCGACTCCTACAAGCCCCTTTCGATGGGCTACTCATCCACCAAAAATGTCTCATTCTCCAATGAGTACAAGGCCAAGCCAACCTACAACAGCAGTCTCAACACCTCAAGCAACAGCAGCAGCAGTTCTGGGCGAGCGAGCAGCAATCCTCGAGCTCCTTACTCCAAACAGGTGGACGGCCTTTCACGCACATTCGACAACAGTGTGGTGATTGGTGGACGTGTGTATCCCATCTCAAATGAGGAATTTATCAAACGAGCCAAGAACAACATCCTCGATAAGACCCTCACTTCGGCAATCTCCGATTCTCCTCTCCCCCTCTCAAAGTATGCCACCTACACAGCAGGACCCCCAAAGGCTCTGTCCAAGTCCTCTTACACCCCTCTCGCTTCAGCCTCCTCCATCAAGTACTCCACTCCTGTGCTCTCCAAGAAGCACAACAACGTCTCCTCTAAGAAAGGCCTTGATGCCCTCCATGAGAGCTCCGAGTCTTCGCAGTATGACAAGGTTGCCTCTTGTTTCTTGTTTCACCCCATTAAACCTCAATTAACACCCCATTAAATCTCAATTAACACCCCATTAAACCTCAATTAACACCCCATTAAACCTCAATTAACACCCCATTAAACCTCAATTAACACTCCATTAAACCTCAATTAACACTCCATTAAACCTCAATTAACACCCCATTAAACCTCAATTATTCGCCAATAACGTTCAATAAACTATCCAATCTCAATCATACCTCACTTGACGCTATCACTGGCAACCTTTCTCTCTGTTCAATCAACTTGCGCTGATCTCTGCCAGTCTAACAATGCACAGTGTCTGTGTGAACAATCCTTCTGAGACCTTTCATAGTACATAAAAAATTTTTTTTTTAATTTTATTTATTCATTTTATTAATTTCATTATTTTTATTATTCTTTTTATTCTTTTCTTTTTTTTAATTTTACTATTATATTTGTTATACATATATGATCTTTCGTTATTCTATTTTTATATATTGTTGTTACTTCATTTTTTTATAGTTTTTATTTATTTATTTATTATTTTTATTTTATAATTATGTCAAGGATTCAATAGAACACATCCATATGAATACTCCATGTAGGCATGAGAAACACAATAACAACAATAATAATAACATCACCATGGTAAAAACAACAACAATAATAAAAACAAAAATAACAATGACATCACTATGATACTAACAACAACAATAACAAAAACAATAATAACAATAACATCACCATGATAACAACAACAACAATAATAATAAAAAACTAATAATAATATCACTACGATAATAATAACAACAACAATAATAATAATAATAAATAATAATAATATCGCTACGATAATAATAATAACAACAACAATAATAATAAAAAATATTAATATCACTACGATAATAATAACAACAATAGTAATAAGGAACACATAATGATACTTACGAATGTTCAAAGCACACTTTAACGACGGTGTGTGTGTGTGTGTGTGTGTGTGTGTGTGTGTGTGTGTGTGTGTGTGTGTGTGTGTGTGTGTGTGTGTGTGTGTGTGTGTGTGTGTGTGCAATTCGGGAGTCATTCGACCCTGGGAGTCATTTCAATTGAAACCTTATCAGCTAAGGGCTAGCTCACCCCAACACGCCATCCACCAAACACTATACTCAAATCATAAATAAAACCACAAGCAAACAAGATTGACTTTCAACTTTTGTTCTCCTCTTCTAGCGCTTTTTTTTTAAATTTATTTCTTTGATTAATCTTGACTGTATGCCTCCATTGACTAGCTCTCGCTTTAACTTTTGCTATCCCGCTGATGTGGATGCCTAAGAGATTAGTTTATTTTGAAACAACTCAAATTTTGATTAGAAAGGCTCTTAAGACCTAGTAAACAGATTTCATACGAAAAATCGTCTTCGCTTTTTATTAGGATCTCATATTAATCTTTTATTTATTTTTAATTCGCTTCACGCAACCAATACAGCGATAAATATTATTCTATTAATATTTAACCCTGAAAAGCTTCAAGGCTTTTACTCCAATCAAATTTATATTCGAAAATGACGATTCAATCCACTGTTCAAGGTTAGTTCGGTGGTCTGTTGTGGCTTAGCCATACAGTTCAATTAGAAAGTTCATTAATTATCAAAGGCCTTGAGTCTTGAGAGGCAAAAGGTAAACCAGTCTATGGTGTTTACTCTGTGCATTAAGGCATTTCTGTTGCTTGCTACGGCGTGCAAATGATGAACAAAAACAGTTTTTCTCCAACATTTTTCCTCCAACATTTCTTCTCCAACATTTCTCTTCCAACATTTTGTTTCCAACATTTCTTCTCCAACATTTCTTCTCCAACATTTTTCCTCCAACATTTTTCCTCCAACATTTCTCCTCCAACATTTTTCCTCCAACATTTCTCCTCCAACATTTTTCCTCCAACATTTCTCCTCCAACATTTTTCTTCCAACATTTCTCCTCCAACATTTCTCCTTCAACATTTCTCCTCCAACATTTCTCCTCCAACATTTCTCCTCCAACATTTTTCTTCCAACATTTTTCCTCCAACATTTCTCCTCCAACATTTTTCCTCCAACATTTCTCCTCCAACATTTTTCTTCCAACATTTCTCCTCCAACATTTCTCTTCCAACATTTCTCCTCCAACATTTCTCCTCCAACATTTCTTCTCCAACATTTCTCCTCCAACATTTCTTTTCCAACATTTCTCCTCCAACATTTCTCCTCCAACATTTCTCTTCCAACATTTCTCCTCCAACATTCCTTCTCCAACATTTAGCCACCTCTATAACTTCTTTTAACGAAGTTGTCTTCAACCAAATGCAAAGTCGGATGGATTTAAAAATAAGACGATTTTAATGTGCAACGCAAATCAAACATAACTTCAAAGCTGCGGTTTATTGGTAATTAATATGGGAGGAAGATGATGATGGTGATGATGATGATGATGATGATGATGATGATGATGATGATGATGATGATGATGATGATGATGATGAGTTCATTAGAGTTGAAGTGATCTTATTCGCACCATCCATCATCTTTAGCATTCATGGTCAATCAATATGAGTTATTGCCTGTAACCTTGTGGCATGCCCGTCTTTATGGGGGCACTTTTGTGTGAGAGAATGCACACACCATGGAGGCTGGGTGCCTCAGTTGCTTGCTTTGGCGCTTCACAAATGAAATTCTTTTTTTTATTATTGTTATCATTATTATTATTTTTATTATTATTATTATTATTATTATTATTATTATTATTATTGTGTTATTATTATTATTATTATTATTATTGTGTTATTATTATTATTATTATTATTTTTATTATTATTGTTATTATTATTATTATTATTATTATTATTATTATTATTATTATTGTGTTATTATTATTATTATTATCTCTAATACTTGTATCACTATTTTTATTATCCTTAATATTATTATTTAATTTTTGTTTTTTACTTTTCACTTTTTTATATTTTTTCAATTATTTTTTTAAATCACTATTATCACTATCATCGAAAGAATGAATAAACTGAAACGGCCCTAATAAACGATCAGCCTTAGTTCCTCTTGCATCAACATATCACTTTCGTGTATTCACGCAGCCATACTCCCTCTCATTATTTTGTATTTCACGTATAAAACACAATACAACACAATACAATACAACACAATACAATACAACGCAATACAACACAATACAATACAACACAATACAACACAACACAATACAACGCAATACAACACAATACAATACAACACAATACAACACAACACAATACAACACAATGCAACACAATACAATACAATAAAATACAATACAATAAAATACAATACAACACAATACAATCAAATAAAATACAATACAATAAAATACAACACAATACGAATATCCTAATAGCGGCATTAACTCTGGAGATTTCAGAAGCCACATTAGGCGTTCTTGAACACTAACAATCATCGTTATAAACATTTTCAGAAGAAGTTATTTCATAATATTGTTTTCCCACGTCTGTTTCCAAAACATTCATATCTTATTTTTAAGTTAAGTGAATCTTTGTATAGTGCTTAATAACTTTTGAAAATTCACTTTCCACACGCGCCATCATTGGTCCAATTAGTTGATTCACGCCATATTATTACTCTGTAATTGACACCACTCTCACCATGACAACCTTCACACTATCGCCATGACAACTTCTACACTATCACCATGACAACCTTCACACTATCACCATGACAACCTTCACACTATCGCCATGACAACCTTCACACTATCTCCATGACAACCTTCACACTATCACCATGATGATCGCCTTCATGTCATCTGTCAAAACCACCAGCTTTCATTGGAATCACCAAAATGACTACCCACCACCATCCTCACTAACTACATCCACATTCCTACCACCTTTAAACCACCATCATTTGAATTATCACTTTAACTCATCGCCACCATCATCACAACAAAACCAATATAATCAACATCACATCACCATCTTATCACCATCACATCATCACCACACCCACCACTATCACATCACTATCATCACTACACCACTATTATCACCACATCATACTACCATCATCACTACACCACCGCCACACAGTTCAGAGACGCCTTGAAGTCAGTGGTGAGTCTGGGAGACCCTCGTAAGTTGTTCACGGACCTCAGCAAGATCGGAGAGGGCTCCACAGGCATCGTGTGTGTCGCCTACGACCAAAACAAGCGCAAGGTGTCTTCAAGCTCAATAAACCTCTGCTCCAAGCACAATACAATACAATATGATACAATATGATACAATATGATACAATACAATATGATAAAATACAATATGATACAATACGATATGATACAATACAATATGATACAATACAATATGATACAATACGATACGATACAATACAATATGATACAATACGATATGATACAATACAATATGATACAATGCAATATGGTACAATACAATATGGTACAATACAATATGATACAATACGATACGATACAATACAATATGATACAATACGATATGATACAATGCAATATGATACAATACGATATGATACAATACAATATGATACAATACAATATGATACAATACAATATGGTACAATGCAATATGATACAATACAATATGATACAATACAATATGGTACAATACGATCAAATATAATATAATACAGTACAATGCAATATGGTAGGATACAATACGATACAATAAAATAGGATATTTTACAATACAAAAAACTAAGTTACGATGCCACGCACTATACTGCACTAACATACGATACCACCAACTATAATACAACACGATACAATACGACTCAATACGAAACAAAGAAGTGCAATACGATACGATACGTCACAAAAAATACAATACAATACGATACAAAACAAAAAAATACAATACAATACGATACGACACAAAAAATACAATACAATACGATACAAAACAAAAAAATACAATACAATACAAAACCACTACACCAGGTGGCCATCAAGAGAATGGACTTGAGAAAACAGCAGCGCAAGGAACTGCTTTTTAACGAGGTTGCCAAAAATAGAAACACAATGTCCTACTTTTTTTTATCACCTTCTTTACCTCACTTCACTTTTAAAACTTACCTACAAAATAACAACAACTATAATAACAAAATAATAAAAATTAGATTAAAAAAAAAAAACAAATTTAACAACAAAATATAAAGAAAAAAAAATTAACAACGAAATATATAAAAAAACAAAATTACAAAAAAAAAACAAAAACAGAATTAACAATAAAATAAATAAAAACAAAATTACTAACAAAATAAACAACAAGAATAACCGGATAAAAGAGTTAAGCATGAAGAGAATCTGCTGTTGTTTTATTGAATCAGCAACAGAGAAGTTCCTTAACCTCGTTCATCCCTGCTGCACTCTGAGCCATTCAAACCTGCCTCAACCACCACCACGCAAGAAGAAGAAGAAGAAGAAGAAGAAGAAGAAGAAGAAGAAGAAGAAGAAGAAGAAGAAGAAGAAGAAAAAGAAGAAGAAGAAGAAGAAGAAGAAGAAGGAGAAGAAGAAGAAGAAGAAAAAGAAGAAGAAGAAGAAGAAGAAGAAGAAGAAGAAGAAGAAGAAGAAGAAGAAGAAGAAGAAGAAGAAGAAGAAGAAGAAGAAGAAAAAGAAGAAGAAGAAGAAGAAGAGGAAGAAGAAGAAGAAGAAGAAGAAGAAGAAGAAGAAGAAGAAGAAGAGGAAGAAGAAGAAGAAGAAGAAAAAGAAGAAGAAGAAGAAGAAGAAGAAGAAGAAGAAGAAGAAGAGGAAGAAGAAGAAGAAAAAGAAGAAGAAGAAGAAGAAGAAGAGGAAGAAGAAGAAGAAAAAGAAGAAGAAGAAGAAGAAAAAAAAGAAGAAGAAGAAGAAAAAGAAGAAGAAGAAGAAGAACTACAAGAATATACATAAATAGGTACAAAAATGTTCATAAATATCCTAAATATGAACAAAAAAATAAAATAAAACAAGAGCGAACAATGAAGCCAAAGAACGAATAACTATAACAAAAATAAAACCTCAAATAACAACAAAAAATAAACAATAAAAACAAAATAACGGCACTGACTGTACTAATAAAAATCTAAAAGTAAAGAAAGTGTTGAAAGAAGCATGAAAATAATAAAAACATTGAAATACACAAACAATAATATCGATACAAAAACAATAGTATCGATACAAAAAATACTAATATCAATACAAAAAATACTAATATCACAGAAAAAAAAACAAACCAAAAAAACAGCAAATAAAAAAATACGCATTAAAAAAGCATATAAACAAGAAAATAATTATTTAAAAAAAAATAAATAAAAATAAAACAAACAAAAATTGAATTAAAAACAAACAAAATACAATAAAAAAGGCCAACCATCAAACAAAAAAACCAAGAAACAAACGAACGAAACAAACATACGAAAAACAAACAAACAATGAACGAACAAACAACAAACGAACAAACAGGTTCTGATAATGCGGGACTACCACCACCCGAACATCGTGAACATGTACAGCGGCTACCTGGTGAGTCACGAGTTGTGGGTAGTGATGGAATTCCTCGAAGGGGGTGCTCTCACCGACATCGTCACCCACTCAAAGTCGGTGGGGAGGGGAAGATTGAGGGGGGAGGGGGAGTTGGTTTTGAGGGGTTTGGTTTGGGGTTGGGAGGGTTTTGGTTGAGTTAAAGGTTTGGGTCTTGGAGTTTGTATGGGAAAAAGGTTGGGAATTAATCCATCACAAGTTGGCGTGGGTGGGTGGGCTTTCGGGGCTGGGAGAAAAGAAGGAAAGTTGGGTTGGGTGAAAGCAGGGTATGGGGTTTGGGGGAATGAAAGATTGGGTAGAAAAGGGGGGAATTAAAAGGAGTTTGGAGGAAAAAGAGGAGGGATCAGACGAAAGGATGAAAGAGGTAAGCTGGAGTGGAGGAGGAAGAATATTAAGGAGAGTGGAAGGGGTGGAAGGGAGTTTGTTGGTAGTTGTGTAAGAAGGAAAAGGCTGAATGAGTGAAGAAAGGAAAACATGAATTAATGAATAAATGAATGAATGGAAGAGTGAACGATTGAATGAATGCGTGGAGGAATGAATGAATGGATGAATGAGTGGAGGAATGAATGAATGGATGAATGAGTGGAGGAATGAATGAAGGAATGAGTGGAGGAATGAATGAATGGATGAATGAGTGGAAGAATGAATGAATGAATGAGTGGAAGAATGAATGAAGGAATGAGTGGAGGAATGAATGAATGGATGAATGAGTGGAAGAATGAATGGATGAATGAGTGGAGGAATGAATGAAGGAATGAGTGGAGGAATGAATGAAAGAATGAACGATAAGCGAATCAGATGAGATGAATCTTCCAGGGTTGCTCGAGTGCGCCAAATATTGCTTTGAAATCACCTCTCTGTTTTCCCACTAAAAATAACAAAGATTGAGAACAAAAACTCAATAAAGGTTCATCTTGTATCGCGTCTCGCACATCAAACACCATAACTCCTTCAAGGATTTGTATTTATGGCACAAGATGATAGTGGCGATAATATGCACGTATCGTACCAATGTCGATCGGCTATACCATACAATATTGATTATGGACGTCTACTACGATATATATATTTATGATCTATTACATATGCTATAAAATATATATGATCTGTTGGATATATGATCTGTTAGATGTATGATCTTTTAGATATATGATCTGTTAGATATATGATCTTTCAGATATGTGATCTGTTAGATATATGATCTGTTAGATATATGATCTTTCAGATATATGATCTTTTAGATATATGATCTATTAGATATATGATCTGTTAGATATATGATCTGTTAGATATATGATCTGTTAGATATATGATCTTTCAGATATATGATCTATTAGATATATGATCTGTTAGATATATGATCTGTTAGATATAGGCTCTTTTAGGTATATGCTATCACAGATAATTCACATGATATAATAGATAGACGATATAAGATATAATAGCTACAAATGATATAGCGTCACTATATTTTGATATAATAGTCTGATACATGATATGATGGATAGATATAGATACATGATATGATGGATATACGATATGACAGACGTAGGCTTATAACAGCGCGATGTATGGGCTTGCGCCCAATAGATCATTCGGAACTTTCTAGCTCCTTCTCGAACGTTCTTCACTTGTTTTCCGCTCGCCAATGTCTATTTTTGTCTTGCTTCCTTCTAGCCACTCTGAGTCTTTCCTCTTCTTCATTTTTCTTCTCTTCCTCTTCATCTTCTTTCTTTTCTTACTCTCCCTCTTTATTTCTTCGTTACCCTCTCCCTCCTCTTCTTCCTCCTCCTCCTCCTTTTCCTTCTCCTCCTCCTCCTCCTCTTCTTCTTCTTCCTCCTTCTCTTCCTCCTCCTCCTCCTCCTCCTCTTCCTCCTTCTCCTCCTCCTCTTCCTCCTCTTCTTCCTCCTCCTCCTTCTCCTTCTTCTTCTCCTCCTCCTCCTCTTCTTCCTCCTTCTCTTCTTCCTCCTCCTCCTCCTCTTCCTTCTCCTCCTCCTCCTCTTCCTCCTCTTCCTCCTTCTTTTCCTCTTTCTCCTCCTCCTCCTCCTCCTCCTCCTCCTCCTCCTCCTCCTCCTCCTCCTCCTTCTCCTCCTCCTCCTCCTCCTCCTCCTTCTCTTCTTCCTCCTCCTCCTTCTCTTCTTCCTCCTCCTCCTCCTCCTCCTCCTCCTCCTCCTCCTCCTCCTCCTCCTCCTCCTCCTCCTCCTCCTCCTCCTCCTCCTCCTCCTCCTCCTCCTCTTCCTTCTCATCTTCTTTCTCTTCCTTTTCCCCCTCTTCCTTCCCCGCTTTGATGTGGCCTCAAACCATTATCTCAATAAACATCATTATATATTTTTACTTTTCACCTAATAAACAATTATATCCTACGTTTTTAATTTATTATTTATAGTTATAATAATTATAATAATTTTTATTTGTTTTTTTTCTTCCGGGAGGGATGAATCTTTATATTGTATTGAGCGCCTTCACTTATTCATATGTTCCCCAAAGTATGTTTTTTTAATTTTTTCGTTAGGTTTATACACGATCTTTTTAGTTTTTATGTTGTTTTCATTCTTATTATTGTTTTTATTTCTTCTTCAAAAGATATAAATAGCTTGCGACTTAATGCTACGTTCAATGGTGATTCCACGTTACTAGTCCGTGATCACCACCCACCCACCCACCCATTCACCCACCCACCCACCCATTCACCCACCCACCCGCCCATTCACCCACCCACCCATTCACACATTCACCCACCCTTTTATGCAAACAAACCTACACTCACTTTATCCATTCATCCATTCATCCATCACTATATCTTTCTAACCATTCATTTATTTATCCATTCATCCATTCATCCACCAATTCATTTATTTTCTTATTCACTCATCACTCCATTTATTCATCCCCTCATCCTTTCACTCATCTTTTCATTCATCCATCCACCCATCACTCCATTCATTCATCCACTCATTCCTTCATTGATTGATCCACTTTTAAAATGTTACTTGCAGAAGAAAACAACAACCCCCCCCCCCCCCCCCATCCTCACATCATTACCCCTAACCGCACTCCCACCAACACCACAACCATCAACGCAAACTTCCCTCGCTACTAGCCTCACAAATTTCCCCAAAATTCACCCAAACCCACAAACAACCCAAAACCCACCAATCAAAACAAACCCTTGAAAATCCACTACAACCCAACCATCACCCCCTTCTCTCTTACCACCAAATTCAAACCCACCACAACCCAACCCTTCAAATCCCATCAACACGCAACCAACTCCCTCCACCACAAACAAACCCCACAAACGCGCCGCCACCACCACCACCACAGACTGTCGGAGCCCCAGATAGCGACGATCTGCAAGGCGGTCCTGCACGCTTTGGTCTACCTCCACGAAAACGGCATCGTGCATCGTGACGTCAAGTCAGACTCCATCCTGCTGGCCAGGGATGGCACGGTGCGTCGTTGGGGAAATTGGGAGGAGGTTTTCATGGGTGTGTGTTATTCCCCAGATGGCGCGTATGGAGGTTTATTTGTAATCTATTTGATAGGGTTTGGAAGCTGGTTCGTAAGCCATTCTGATGGGTTTGGGTGTTTTGTGGGGCGTGGGGTGTTGTTATTTAGTTGTTTTTTGATCATTCTGTTATTGTTGTTGCTAATGGCAATAAATGGGGCGTTTGAGGGTGATTAGGGTGTGCTTGTGAGGGTAAGGGGATTAGTGAGTGGGTTGGGTGGTATGAGGGGGTGTGGGTTGGGTGGTATGAGGGGGTGTGGGTTGGGTGGTATGAGGGGGTGTGGGTTGGGTGGTATGAGGTGGTGTAAATTGAGCGATGTGTAATGGAATAAGGTGAGTGGTGTTGAGCGCACTGAGTTGAGTGCATGGTGTAGTTTGACATGTTGAAGATTGACAGGTGTGGTGTGGTGTGGAATGAGAGAAGTGGTGTGGTGTGGATTGAGAGGTGTGGTGTGGTGTGGATTGAGAGGTGTGGTGTGGTGTGGATTGAGAGGTGTGGTGTGGTGTGGATTGAGAGGTGTGGTGTGGTGTGGATTGAGAGGTGTGGTGTGGTGTGGATTGAGAGGTGTGGAAGGGGTTGACTGCGTGGTCTGTGAGACGTGATTTTTCAACGTTATTTCGAGGCTTTTTGTTTGTTTTCCTACACGATGGCAGCCTCCCCTGCTCGTTCCTAGTTGTGCAATGCATCGCAAGAAACACCATGCAACAGTATGGACCGAGCTCTTGGCAATTATTGTGTTTATGGTTATCATTAATAACAATAACAATAGTAATAGTAGTAATGATAATGATAATAATAGTAATAATAATAATAATAATAATAATAATAATAATAATAATATAATACTAACTATTATTACTTTCATTATTATTATTATTATTATCGTTTTCTCATTTCTTCTTCTGTTTTCAGCAGTTTCATTTCAATTGTTATTATTTCAATGGCATGTTCTCTTTTTCAATATTAATTTTTCTATTATTATATTTATTATTATCATTATTTATATTTTTATTAATATTATTAATAGTAGTATTAATAACAATAATAATATTATTATTAAGATTAATAATAATAATAATTTTTTTATCATACATTTTTCGAAATTATAAAAAAATATTTCATATGATTTTGAGGTGTTTCTAATCGTTAACGATCTCATCAAAGCCACTTTTTATTTTTAAATGGTTTTTATTTTGATTTGTTAGACTTTTTATGATATATTTTTTTATCACTTTCAAAGTCTCATCATGTTTTTTATAATAACTAAAACAAAAATTTTGGAAAAGGTAGATATAAAAAATTAAAAAAAAAAAAAAAAAAAAAAGTCGCAGTGAAAGATAAGGTACCAATAACAAAATCTAAAATAATAACTTAATCTCTCAAACTCTTAGCTGAATACTAATTATAAATATAATTTCTGTTTTTATTGTTTTCTTATTTCTATGGTTTGCTTACTAAATCAATTGAGTATTTCTTGTTTAATTACTTTGTTAATTAACTTCTATTATTATTCACTCATTTAAGCATGCCTCATCAGAGTAGACTCGAGCAGCTTTCGAGTGAGACCAAATTTCAAAAAACAATGCCTCTGCTTCGTTCTATTTTTTCTTATTTTTTAAAAGCAAAACAAAATAAAAACCTCATAAATATTCCTATTTTTATTTTTCTTTATTTTTCGTTACGAAGTTTTGATCATTTTCTTTCGTTTCTCACTTTTTTTTTTCCTATTTATGTGTAGTTATTGCAAAGATATGGTTCGTCTTGTAGGTTTTATCTTACTAGCCTCATAATAACAACCATCAGATTCTCTCAAAAGCTTTTGCGAGTTTTCTGTAAATTTGATCATATTTTTATGTTTTTTCCGTTTTTTCATTTATTTTTATTTTTTGTTTTTTTCTATATACGATTTCTATTAAGCTCCCGATATTCGGTTTATGGCTTTGTTAATTTCAATGATGACAAGCCATGTACACATGTATAATTTTTCACCATCATTTTGGTGGGATTCAACCAAATTTTTTTTATAATATATTTTTTTTTAATACTTTTTTTAATTTATGAGATTGTTTTTTAGTTGTACCCGCTAAGTTTCAAATGCTGCTGCATGCGGTCTGTGCCTTCTGTAATAAGATCAGCCTATGAAATACTTCGGGTGACTCACACAATTACTTATGAAGTATTCATCATTGCTTTTTCCTTCTCAAATCGTACGCGCAAATGCTGGAAAGCTTGACTGGTGAAATGTGCAATGTGAAATCTCTCCGTTAATTAGTTGATTTGTTTCTTTGCACCTCGTCATCACCGCTTGATCTTTTGTGTGGTTCTTGTATCGGCTTCGATCAAACCACTCATATGTTGCCGATAATCACACTGTTTCTACGCAGAATATGTTATACCTTTTATGAAAAACTTCACAAAAGCACGTGCACACAAAAATACATCTATATATCCCTTTCTGAAAATTACGCTGTCATCACTTACAGGTCAAGTTATCGGACTTTGGATTTTGTGCGCAGGTGAGCAGGGATGTGACGAGACGCAAGTCGCTAGTGGGCACTCCCTACTGGATGGCCCCTGAGGTTATTGCCCGACTCCCCTACAACCAGCCTGTGAGTGTTTCCATCTCAACACCCATCTTCACCGCTTCACTCCACCTTTCCCACTCCAAACCTACCACATTCATTCATCCTACTCTACCTCCATCCATCCATCTTCACCCCTTCCCATCCATTTAAACCACTTTCTTCAATTCATGCCAAACCTCCCACATGCACCCACTCCACTCTTCTTACTCACTCAACTCCAAACCACCCACCCTTACACACCCACCCACCCATGCCTGTCAGGTGGACATTTGGTCACTGGGCATCATGGTGATAGAGATGGTTGATGGTGAGCCCCCCTACTTCAACGAACCTCCCATCCAGGCCATGAGGAAGATCCGAGACAACCCACCCCCCAAGCCCAAGAATTCCCACTGGGTTTGTGTTGTTCATTTCTAGCGCTTCATTATATTGTATTAATATTTCAAATTCTATATATTGTTATATGGTACATTATATATCATTATATTATGCATTTTATATATCATTATATTATATATATCATCATATGTATCATATATATCACTATTTTATATTATATGTATCATTATATTATACCTTATATTATTATTGTATGGATGTGTTGTATTGTACAAGCTACAATACAGCGGCATGTTAGGCTGCCACAGTAAATTGGTATTGATTGAAAATCTTTTGGTAATTCATGTGTATATAGAATATATTTATAAAATGTATTTGTATTTACGGATATATGGTGTATGAACAATACCAAATACCAATTTTGTATGGGTATGTATAATGTATTAGTCTCTCTTTATCGGTATTGTATTTAATACAATAATGTGGTATTTAATACAATAATGTTGTATTTAATACAATAATGTGGTATTTAATACAATGAAATAGGATTTAATACAGTAACAGTTATTAATACAACTACAACAAATTGTAAATTCCATTTCAAGTACACAAATGTTCTTCCACATCAGGCCTCATCTCGTCTGCAGTCTTTCCTCGACTGCATGTTGGTGCGGGATGAGGTGGAGCGAGCCACTGGCTTCGACCTGCTGCAACACCAATTCATCAAACAAGCCTCCACCCCTGATTGTCTTCTTCCCCTCATCAAGTCCTCCCACCGATGAGGTGCTGCATGCATGCATCTCTCATGGTGGCTGCATGCATGCATCTCTCATGGTGGCTGCATGCATGCATCTCTCATGGTGGCTGCATGCATGCATCTCTCCCAGTGGGTGCATGCATGCATCTCCCATGATGGGTGCATGGACTTCTGTTGTGGTGGAGCAACCTTCATTTAGCTTGGATTAGGCTTTTTACTACTGGGGTTTGGGTTAGAGTTTTTGGTGCAGTGGGTAGAGGGAAGATGTTAGACTCTTGGTTGTGTTGGTGGGTGGGGGAATGGGAAAGAGGTTGCATAGACCTTCGCTGTAATTTTGCGAATTTATGGGACTAAGTTGAAGGTGAATGAATTGGTTTGGGACGAAATGGAAGTGAAGAGGCAGCTTGGAAAGGTGGTGTTGTTAGCGTGGGGGGTGGGAATGCAAAGATGAAGGTTGGATAGAGTGAATGAGGTGTAAAGTAAGTGTGTGAAGTGTGAATCTGTAAGGTGTAGATGTGTGTGTGTGTGTGTGTGAGTGTGTGTGTGAGTGTGTGTGTGTGTGTGTGTGTGTGTGTGTGTGTGTGTGTGTGTGTGTGTGTGTGTGTGTGTGTGTGTGTGTGTGTGTGTGTGTGTGTGTGTGTGTGTGTGTGTGTGTGTGTGTGTGTGTGTGTGTGCGTGCGTGTGTGTGTGTGTGTGTGTGTGTGTGTGTGTGTGTGTGTGAGTGAATGAGATGTGAGGTCAAGTGTATGAAAGTGTGTCAAGTGGATTATGTGAGTGCGAGTGTGTGTGGGTGTAACAGTGAAAGTTAAAAAAAGTTTGAGTGTGGATGCGTGAGTTCCAGACGTCAGAAAATCACTTGGTGACGTAAGCAGCAGGTCTTCGCAGGCGTCTGCCATGGCCTTTGTAATGTAATCACGTGTGCCTAAACATCAAAGTTTTAAAGTTTCCGAAAATCAGAGTTTTATTTGTTTTTTTCATTCTGTTATCTTTGCTGGATTTTTTTTCTTATTTTTCAGGCCTTTATCCTTTTTGTTTTTGTTTTGTTTTGTTTTTTTTTTTTAATTTTTTTCTTATTCATTTTTTATTCTAAAAACAAGACATCCTTTCGTACAGGATCGTAAACAATTTATAATGAAAATTCATCTTTTAAAAGTGCATTTCTATCTCCATCTGACGCCACAGTTGCATCCCTAATCTAATCCAATCAAATCATTTGTGTAGCGCAGACGAATATTGTTCAGAAGCGCTCGAACAAAGAATTAGTTTCGTAATTGGTATTACCTATTCTAGTCTAAATCATATCAACTCTACATGATACTTTGAGGTATATCATTATTATTGTTATTATTATTAATATTTTTATTATTATTTTTTTTTTTTTAATATTATTATCATCATCATCATCTTTATCATTATCATTATTATTTTTTAATATTTATATTTTTTTTTTTCAAATGTTTTAAAGCAACATGAATCTCATACTGGCAATAATCGAAGCGTTATCATACTTGTTTGGAGACTCGCCACTCAAGAAAAGGCTTACTAGGATAGGCGTAATTGTTTATATAACAGGCGTAATTCTGTTTATTATTATTATTATTATTATTATTATTATTATTATTATGACTATTATTATTATTATTTATGTTATTATCATTGTCATTTCTATAATTATTCTTAACCTCCCCCGCCCTGGTTCTCACCAGCCATCGCTGTTTGCAACTTGTTTCGTTTATTGGCTTGTTCACAGACGAGAACTCCATCACCTCTCTGAAGGTGCCTCCTACCGGCACCTTATACCACTTACATATGTTTTCATCGGCGCATATAACTTTTCAGGTCTTACTAATGACAGTTAACTTGAAAGGTTTTCATTTTCTACTCATCTTTTTTTCATATCATCTTCAGTTTCTTATCTTCCATTACTTTTCTCATCCTCCTATCATACCTCAAGACCATTTTATCATCTTCCTATCGTATCCCAACATCATCCCATCATCCTCTCTACATCAACCACTTCCACATCTCTATTCCTTTCTACCTCCCATCTCTTCCACTCCATCAATCCTGCCGTCTCTCTGTAGTCACCACTCAATCTCTTCACCTCCATCTCTCCATCCACCTCACCCTCCCTCTCCATCCACCTCACCCTCCCCCCCCTCTCCACCACCTCATCCCCCCTCTCCATCCACCTCACCCCCCCTCTCCACCACCTCCCACCACAGTGCCCTTAGTTTTGCTACGCTATGATCTTTGATATTTATCAAAGAAAATATTTTCAATTTTTACTATTTTTCGAAAAAAAAAATTTCCAACTTTTATTAAAAATCTTTAATATTTATTAAATAAAAAGTTGTTGCTATTGATAAAACAAAGAAAGTTTATATTTGCAAAATAAATACCAATATAGTTTATTTATATTTTAAATATTCAAAATGATTACTCCTATTTACCTTTCCTATTTATTTCTCACGTTGGCCAAGACTTTCCTATGGAGTTGTTTGTGTGTGAGTTGACTTTGTACCAACACCTCTCGAGCGCTTCTCTCTCTCATTTCTCTTCTTCCGTTGTTCATTTCATCTTGCAGATAACGCTGATCTAATCTAACCAAAGCATTAGTATAGCCCTGGTTATACACCCTTCAAGAGCACTCTGCTACGAACTGTTCAAATAACTAAGTTCCAAAAGCCTCACGAAACAAAGCAGAGAAGTAACAGTTAACACCAAATTGGCGACAACATCAAAAACACTTAACTTAATTGATTAATTAATCTCTACTAATTACTTATATGTCTAATCGTCTATACTCGCATACAAAGTATAATCACTCGTTTGAATTATTCAATATAATGGTATGAAAATCAATTGTTTCTGCCACAGATACAATGGCATTCAATTGACTTCTCATATTGCTATATTAGTTTTATATTACTTATTATAATTAATAATATAAAATAGTTGACGATATATAATTAAAAAGTTAAAAATATATAAACAATAAATAAATTTCAAAACAAATATAAATAATTTGTTAAATGATCTATGCAAGGTTGTTGGTGGGCTACTTCCGTTTCGTGTCTGCTGTACCACACTTTCACACCTCTTGCACAACTTATCACACAGGAAACAGATAAATTGAATTGAATTTTATTTTATTTTATTTTTTTTTTTGGTTTACTTTTTTCTTTAAAAATTGATATTTCGGATTCGAGAGTAATAAAACCGTAAAAAAATGTTTTTTTCTTTTTTATTTGAAATTCATAAATTTTGAATTACTCGGGTTTAAGGTTTAAAAAAACTTAAAATTTCAAGTAACCTTCGAGTTCACTGCCCGATTCGCAATGTCAATAACGCAAAAAACTTATCTGTTTTTTAAATATAATTGACGAAAGTTAATTAAAGAATAAACAGAAATTAATTAATTTATTATTAATTGGAAATTAAGGGATGAGGGTTGATCAATTTAGATAAAACCAGTCAATTCTCTGAAAATTCTTCGGCCCTCAAAATACAATGCAAATACGAGTATTATTGTAGTTGTAATAACCCCGTAGAGTTTAGAGGCCACTCAAAACGTATTAATACTATAATTAAGTTGAAAAAGAAAAAAATAGAATGAAATAAATAAATAAGTTTTTGTAAAAATAATAAGTACACTAGTATTATAATGATGAGTGAGAGATTTATTGAAAAGGTGGGTCTTCAAAGATCAACAAAATGATTTTGTTGAAGTTGAAGATTTTAAACTGTTAAGCAGGTTATTCCACAACTTAGGTCCGCTGACGCTGAACCTTCTTAATCCTGATGATTTAAGCTTGTGCTTGTTGGAAAAACATCCTTTGACTTAGCCGATCTCAATCTTTGTTTTTCAGGCAGACTATCAACTGGAACTAGGTCACGTGTCAGATAAGCAGAACCCTCATTGGACAAACGCTTGTACATCTGCAGAGCAATTTTAAATTAAATTTTTCCATAAACTTTTAGCCAGTGAAGCTCCTTGAGTACAGGGGTAATGTGGTCATATTTCCTTACTCCTGTAATGAGCCTGGCTGTTGTATTGATTATGGATTGAATACTCTGCGTTGCTATCTTAGGAAAGCTGACTAAAGCCATGTTTCTATGGTCTATAAAACGACTTAAAAGTAAGACTGTACAAGTATCTTCAAGGAGTCCATTGTGAAGCATTCCTTGATGGATCTCATTTGACGCAAAGAGGTAAAACACATTACATTAGGATATTCCTTCATTAAGTACTGGTAAACTTAATAATAATAACCATAGTTATTATTATTCATTTATTTTTAAAATAACTTTATTCGTGTGATCGTCATTCAATGCATAAGAATTCTGGTGGTTCCACAATGGGGGTCCTGCCATTCACGCACCATCACGTCATCCTACCTTTCGTCACCTTCAATAACAACATAAACTTTCAATCACGTGTGATAATAAAAATAAAATAATAACAAAAATAATAACTATAATATTTTAAAATCTTTTTTAAATTTTATCCCATGTTCACAGGGTCAATTAAAATGATATTTTCTTGGACATGCAAATTTTTAATCCAATAGATTTTTTGATATAACCTTCAAGCCACTCTATGAAACTTTGAAGTACCGATTGAAGGTGCACAACCAAACGCTACTTCAGGCCTTCTTAGAGGTCTTCTCCTTACTCAAGTTTCCGCTCTTCAAAGTTGATCCTGACACCGAATCGAAATTTGAAAGTTACGTTTCACACCTTCGTCTCCTACCCACTTCAAAAACAAACTCTTCTGAGGCAACCTTGTTTGCGAACTGTACGCTAAATAATTGTTAATTTATCCACTCAATCATGTGTTGAAAATTATTTTTTCAAGATTTATTCACTTTTAAAAACGCAAAAGATACAAAAAATCTTGTGATATTCTATGGGATGGAGGCAGCCATGAAAAGAGGAGCGTGATGAAGAGGTGGCGATGGGTGGTGGAAAACGCACTAAAATAGCTCACAAAATATACCTGGATGTGTGTGGAGAGCATGACGTGGTGGAAGTTAGGCGCCTCTCAACACCAGTTGCTGGTATTTAGCGAGAACCCCCAGCTGCATCTTGGCTTGTTTCAAAGTGCTGCTGGAAATTGCGTTATCGAGTCTAACCTTCCTCCCCACAGCGCTTTACTGAGTGTTTATCAAATATTCCCCGAGGTTCGCTGTCACCGACTGCATGGCAATTAGGCGACCAGTGTGTGAAAGCAAGGTAGTGCCTTTGTTACACACTTGCTGCCGCTTTGTCAAAGCTTTGTAACAGCTTGTTTGAGCTTTGTGACAGCTTGTTATAACTTTGTAAAAGCTTGTATGAGCTTTGTAACAGCTTTTTTGAGCTTTGTAACAGCTTGTTATAGCTCTATAACAGCTTGCTACATCGTTGTTAAAAAATGCCCCTTTGAAGCGACTAACAAACACGCAAATATGTAAGCAACCAGCCACCGTTATATGAAATAACATTAAAATAACACTAAAATAACACTATGAAATAACAGTATGAAGTTTATAAATATATAAATTAGTATAGAGGTTTTACAAGCTGTTTGTAGGTACTTTCAAACGTTATAATTACTTATATACAAAGTCTATATTATTATAGTTTTATTATTAATGTATCAAAACGCAAGATAGACCAGCTTTCAACGCCTCAATACCCCAATGGCGTCTACGGAGTATCATGAGTGCATGTCACGTGGTGTGGTGGCTGCATGCAAAAGATCAAGGGCTTTCAAGACACGTCGGAAGAAGGGTGAAGATGGAGAGGAAGAAGATGAAGATGAAAACGAAGATAAAAAAAGTGAAAGAAGCGGAAAAGAAGTGGAGGAGAATGAATAGAAAGATGGAGTTGTGGTCGGATAGAGTTGGATAGAGTTGTGGTTGGATGGAGTTGTGGATAGAGTTCTGGATGGATGGAGTTGGATGGAGTTGTGGATAGAGTTCTGGATGGATGGAGTTGGATGGAGTTGTGGATAGAGTTCTGGATGGATGGAGTTGGATGGAGTTGTGGATAGAGTTCTGGATGGATGGAGTTGGATGGAGTTGTGGTTGGATGGAGTTGGATAGAGTTGTGGTTGGATGGAGTTGTGGATAAAATTGTGGTTGGATGAAAAGGATTTTAGTGGCGTGTGTGTTGAAGCAATCGGCTTGAACGAGAAGATGCTGAGACGAAAATGTTGAATGATGGAAACGAATGAAACCACAAGGGTTGTCCAGCTTAAAATAGACCCTGAATATGAAATATGTGTGAATTGCGGAAGGAACCATTAGGGGGTTATAACTAAACCATTTGAAATGTATTGAAAGAGTGAAGTAGTAACGGAAGAGCTACAAAAATTAAAAAAATAAGAATGAAAAAATAATAAAAAACAATAATTATGAACTATTAGAAAATAATAATAATGAATTTTATTATGAAATATTAAAAATAACAATAATTACTATTATTAGTATAAAATATTTGAAATAAAAATAATAACAATAATTATGAAATATGTTCCTCTGAGGCAACCTGGTTTGCGAACTGTGCGCTATAACAAATTGTACATTTATTCATTCATTCAAAGATTAAAAATAACAACAATAATAATAATAATAATAATAAAGAAATAATGAAAATAAAAATTATAATAGAATATTAAAAACAACAAAAATAACAATAAAAATGAAATATTGAAAATAACAATAACAACAATAATGAAATAGTAAAAACGACAATTATAATGATAATAATAATAATAATAATAATAATAATAATAATAATAATAATAATAATAATAATAATAATAATAATAATAATAATAATATTAATAATAATAATAATAATAAAATAAATAAAAAATAATAATAATAATGAAAATAATAATAATGGAAAGAGCAATAAAAGAAATAATAATTCGATTGTTGTGTACAAGGCGCCTGTGCCTATTGGATGCAAGGATGGAGGAATGGTAACAAGGCAGGGTGGGAGGTGTTGTGTTGACGTGGAATCAGGTAGTGTAACAAGAAGATGGAATGAATGAATGGATGGATGGATGGAGGGATGCATGGATAATTGAATGATTGGATGGGTTGATGATTGAATAAAAGGATGGGTGGATGAAGAGATGAATGGATGGGCAGATGATTGAATAAATGAATGGATGGATTGATGATTTAATGGAGAAATGGGTGGATGATTGAATGGAAGGACGGGTGGATGAATGAATGAGTGGATGATTGAATGGAAAGATGGGTGGATGAAGAGATAAATGGATGGGTGGATGAAGGGATGGATTGAATAAAAGGGATGATTCGACAAAGCAGAGAATGGATGAGATCAAGCAGGGAACGGGATAAGCCGAAGGGGAAGGATAAACAGATGGAGACAGGTTGGGATGAGTGAGGCTTGAATGAGGTTACACAGTGGATAGATGGGATGAAGCGAAAAGAAGGATGAGAATAGGATACGATGAACAAGGGGATGGGATGAACGGGAGTGTGATTGTGTGAAATGAAGAGCGACTAAAGTTAGAGAGCTACTTAAATTATATAGCGCTGGATTGCCGAGAATAAAGAGTATTATGATAACAAAAATATGTTTCAGACTGTTTGTGTTAACAAGATTAACAATTAGTTAGGGTAACAATATACTGATTATTAACGTTATTATAGGTAAATAAGTTAGGTTGTTTATTCAGATATCGTTTTTTGATACAATATACTACATAAAAATACATAATACTAATGATGGTGATGATGATGATGATAATGATGATGATGATGATGATGATGATGATGATGATGATGATGATGATGATGATGATAACAAAGTGAAAATGAAGACGACGAAGACGACGACGGAGGGAGAGATCAATTGAGGTCGAGAGAGAAGACTTCATCGTTGTCGAGTTGGATGGGACAAGAGGGGGTGGTGTGGTCAGCTGGGTTCTTCCAGGAAAGGAGGGAAGAGCAGCTGACGGAGTCTTGAGCGGGTGTCGAGCTGTGGGTCTGTGCTGACGTGCCAGAGGCGTCCGTGGTGTGGAAGGCAGTGATGTTGGCGGCCTGCAGAGGTGGGTTTTGATTCTTGTGTTTCTTACTTTTCTTGTTTTTTTTCCTGGGTTGTTCTATAGCGACGGGCTTTGAAGCGTCGAAGGAAGGTGCAAAGACGTCATTGTCAGTGTGCTCGCCACTCGACCTGCCCCCTCCTGAGTCCGTGTGTTCCTCTTCGTCGTCACTGTCCCTCCGAGAAGTATCCACGATCAACACCTTCTTGTCTCTGGTGGGGTTGCCTTCAGAAGGAGGATGTTGCTGTTGTCTCCGAAGCTGAGGGTTGGCCAGTTCGTCTCCGCTGCTCAACGACCCACTGTTCTTCCTGCGTCGAGCCTGCTGCTTCAGCTTCGACGCCTCGCGCTTCTCCTTCTTCTTCTTGCGGTTCTTGAGCGTGGCGTGCAGTGTGGAGACACTCTGGTTGATCCGGAAGACCGTCTCGTCCACCCGGTCACTGAAGGAGACCGACTTCTTGAAAGAGGAAGAGGCTGACTCATCCGCTGAATCATGTGAAGAAGAACTGGACTCGGATGAGGTCCGAGACTTAAGGATACCATGCAGCTTGGGGCATTCCTTCTCGTGAACCACCACTATCCCCTCCCCAGAATCATTTTCTTCTCCTACTTCTTCTTCTTCCTCCTCCTCATTCTCTTCCTTTTCTTCATTTTTATCTTCTTTTTTTTTCTTTTTTCCTTTTTTTTTCTTTTCTTTTTTCTCAACATTCCCCTCCCTTTCCCTTGCGAACTGTGTGATAAAAAAACTATAATCAAAACCACCTTTTAAATGAAAAAAAAAAATAAAGCTCTAGCCATTGAAAGGTGTGAAATTTACACAAAAGCCCTCTACAAACCTCTACAGTGAAACTCCCCTCATCATCAACAGCCTTCCCAGACTCAACACTTGCTTCAAAATCATCATCATCATCTCCATCATCTTTGTTCTTACCATCACCCTCATTATTGTTCTTACCATAATCCTTCTCATTTTCATCCTTAGCCCCATCATCACGAGCCCTCTTACCATCCTTATCTTTTTTCTCTTTCTCATCATCTTTCTCATCCTCCTCATCATCTTTCTCATCCTCCTCATCATCTTTCTCATCCTCCTCATCATCTTTTTCATCCTCCTCATCATTGCCATCTTTGGTATCATCAGCCTCTTCAATATGAGGGTTGTTGTCTTCAATGCCCGAATCTGTACCATTCTTCACCACTTCACGCCTGTCTGCTCCGCCATTGGCACTTGATCCTTCTTCATCTTCATTCTTTTTTTCATCTGGTTCATCATCTTTGTGATCGTTTTTTATATTTTTCTCAACCTTTTCAGCTATTTCTGATGCTTTGCGTGATTCTTCTCGCATTGCACCACTTTCCTTCTCAACCAATTTACTTTCCTTTTCACTTTCAACAAGCCATTTATCTTTCCCAGTCAATTCCTCCTCCTCCTTCTCCTCCAACTCTTTTTCCTTTTCTTCTACTTCACCATTTGTCTCCCCATCACAGAAGAAAGTAACTTTGGAGTCTTCAAGGGGCAGAACAGGCAAGGTAAGAGTGAGTTTGTGGGTACTCTTGTCGAACTTGGCACAACTTGCCTCTTCATTCACCTTGAAGGGCAGACTTAAATCAAGCTTGTACCTGGCTGGCTTGTGTGACTCCAGTGCAAGCCTCTCTGCAAAGACATCGAGGGTCAGAGCAGCTGCTGAAGAGATGAGGGGCAGATTTATAGTGATGAGCAGCTGGTGGGGTCTTGTGCTCACTGCAACATCCTGTCTATGAACAAAGTCGCCATACTCTATGTGGCTCTGATACTTTATTTCATAGCGAGGTTCAGTGAAGTTTTCCTCTTTCTTTTTATCTTTCACTTCCACACTTTGAAGGGGTTCTTTAAGTGTGGTTTTGCTTTTTGCTTGCTGCTCACCTTCTGTTTGCTTATTCTTCTTCTTTTCATTTTCTTGCTGTTGTTTTGTTGCCCTTTCTTCTGAGCTCTCAGGACCATAGGGATAAGGAATCTGACTGAGTATATCGTCTTCATCTTTCTTTTTAGCTTCAAAATTCGGTAATTTATTTCTGATGACAGTGGATGACAAAGGACCTTTATACTTCATCTTGAGAGACTTGACGTTTTTATGATCTAATTCAACGCTAAACATCTTTTCGACCCCTTCAACCGCCATGTCATCAATCATCGAACGGAATCGAACATTCGATTCACTCATTCTATAAGTGTCCGGATGAACGACGAAATCATAAACTTGACATCTTTGTTTGTCTTTTGCATAATCTTCTCTAGGCGGCGAAAAGAGGTGTGGAATTGACCAACTCAGCCCTTGCTTGACACCCTCGGTAACTTTTTTCTCGGCAGACGGTTTGCCGACATTTTCATTTTGGCAAACGTTTATGAAGGCTTTTGTGCTTTTGTTGACCGTCGTTTTTAAAACATGCCCTGGAGTTGGTTTCACGAATTTCACGTCCATTCCACGTTCATTTTCAAGTTGTGTTATCTCATTTTCATAGCGTAACCTGTTTTCAGGATCAGAGATTTCTTGTGCATACTCTGCAAAAAGTTTTCTGAATTCTTCTTTCTTAAATGCCTCGGATATACTATTTAGTTCATCATTAGTAATTTTGAGGTCGCTAAGTTTCTCGTCTATGGATGATGACATCTTGTTCACTTTGTTGGTAATCGTAGAAAAATTTGAACTTTTCAAACAATTCTGATTTTAAATAAATAATAGTAATTTTTCAATATATTTTAAATTGAATGACACTATAACAATAAGTGAAGAATCGGCTAGAAATCAGTTACCAATAGAAATACTTTATTAAATACCAAAAACATTGAATAAACCGGTCTAGCATTCTACTTATTAGTTATGTTCTAAAGTCATAAACGCTACTATGAAAAAAATGATAATTCAAAATATGATGTTTTCGAAAGATGTTTTTTGGTCATTAACCTTTTTTTTTACTTTCAAAAAGTGAACTTAAAATGGTAAGACATTTTAACTTCAAATTACAAAACAATGCAACGGAGATACTCTTAGTTAGCTCAAGAAAGCCGAATATTTTTTATTATTCATCATAATAATATGACTAGCAATGAAAAAAACAGTGATGCTGAAGATGATTATATGTCAGATGTATTTCTCCAAAAAAGGTAACTTCACTCAAACCTATTCAGCTCTTTTAGTCATTAGAATCTATTGAAAATTTTTTTGTATATTTATCAATCCAATTTTGTTTAATTTCAAGTTATAAACCTTCATTTAAACTTTCAAAGTGAGTCTGTGAGACCAGGTTTGGTGACTGGTAGGCTAGCAAAAGTTTACAAGCAACAAGTCCTTCCTAGGGTTACCACTAAGAGTTTGAAGACGTTACAAGAAGAGAGCCGACAAGAAGGTCTCAACAAGGAAATTTCTTCCAACAACATTGGCTTCAAACTTCTCTCCAAAATGGGATTCAAAAAAGACATAGGCATTGGAAAAAAGGGTTTGTTATTTTGTATACAAAGAAGTTAGACATTTTTTGGAAACATAAAACAATAAATTTATAAGGATAATTTATAAATAGTTTTCACTATATCTTTTATGAAAATCACAAAGATACTAAACTTTCCAACCCACAGGCACGGGGATAAAGGAGCCAATATCAGTGGTGTTGAAAGCTGATCGGACAGGCCTGGGTCACTCAAGTGCCGTGAAGAGGAACCGGCAAGAGAAGGTGGATCGAGAGGTGAAGAGGAGAAGACACACAGAGGAGCAGTGGAAAGCTGCCCAGAGGAACAAGGCCTCCGAGGTGACCTGTGAAAAAGACCTGAGGTCTTCGCAGAAAGCATGCATGCAACTCGACATGGCCAAGGTGGGTGAGATCTGGAGATTCATTGGGTTTTAAAATTGATTAATCAAGAAAATTAATCGATTTTTTGATAAATTGATAGCTTCGCTAGCTGGCATTGTAAGCTTTTGGCGGCTGCTTTGCTTTGATAAATAACTTGAGAAAATTTAATGTATTTATGTATATATATATATATGTATTTGTTATCTCCTTTGAAGGGTTTAGAGAATCCTTTGATGTCCTTCTACTGGCCCATGAGGGAAGAAAAAAAAGCGGAAAGGGACGATGATGAAGAAGAAGAGGAAGAAGAAGGAAACGGGGAGGATGATGAACTCAACGAAAATTTATCAGTATGTTTTATTTGTCATGTAAATAAATTGAAACTTCAATTCATAATATTCATAAGCGCCTCTGAGGCTGCCTAGTCTGCAAACTCTGCGCTATAAAAATTTTTACATTCATTCATTCATAGTACCTGAACTGTTTAATAATCTGTACTTTAAAAATATTTATAATGTTTATGATTATAAAGTATTTAATCATAAATATAAATATAAATAAATTGTACCCCACCCACCAATTATAAATTATTTAATATCTTCATCATATTAACTTAATCTTCTTCTGTTGCACCCCACCCACCAGACTGAAGAGATGCTTCACATCCTGAATCACTACCTCCGCAACACCTACCGCTTCTGCGTGTGGTGTGGCATCAAGTTTGAAGGTTTTTCATCTTTTGTTTCGTTTTTTGTTTCATCGATTTTATTTTTTTCAATATATTTTGGTTTTTTGTTATTTATTTTATTTATATGATTTTTCTTTTTGATATTTTATTTTTTTAAACTTTTTTTTTAATTATTATTTTTCTTTTTTTTAAATTATTTTTTTTTTAATTCGAATTATTGTTTTTTTGTGCATATGATTATCATTTTATTATTATTTTCAATTCATTTTTTTTATTTAAATCATAATAAATTTTATAAATGATGTCCGTACAAAGCCCTGTTAACAATATCATTGATATCTTTAATACTTTAAAGCCTCAGTCTCTTGCTTTGGCGCTTCACAAATTAAATCTAATGTTATTTTTTATATTATCAAAAAAACTTATAACAAAAACAGTATTAATATTTCTAAATGACCATTAACTAATTATGATATTACCATATTTCAAAATATTATTAACAATAGCTCGAAATTTTCAAATTAACTTGATGAAAGCGAATTTTCAAATGTCATTGCAGACGAAGCAGACATGAAGTCAGGATGTCCCGGAGACACGGCATCGTGTCACGATGACATTTGACAATTGCATAAAAATCATTTCAATATATTATGTACAAACTATAATTTTTAATAAATTATTATTTTTGTTTTTTTTTTTAATTCTCAAAACTAAGTTTTTGGCTTTTTAAAAAGCTTTAAAAACTTAATTTTTTTCGTTATTTTGAATTTTTATACTAAATAATACTAGATAATGTAGTGAAAAGAACGAATCAAAATGTAATATAAATAAAAATCATATAAATGAGTTTAATATTTCTTAACTTATTAAAAAATAAGATTACTAAAACTTTTTTAAAGGTAAAAAAAAAATTAAAAATAATTTTTTGACAGTAAAAAATAATATTAAGTTTTTTTTAAGTAAAAATTAATATTTTTTTAAAAAGTATAAAATATTGTTAATTATAATTTTATATGATCGTTATAACAACTCGTAACTCGTAGTCCTCCAAATAAAAACTAAAAAAAAATTCTGCTGGTTACGAAAAGTTTGAAAATATTTCAAAGATAGCCTAGTCCGCTCTTCTCGTTTGAAATGCATGCGTTGCAGCGGAATGGTCAACCAACGGACACATGGAGACTTTTTGGCAACTTACTCGATAAGAGAAAAAGAAATCAAACGTTAGAAGGCATTGCAAGCGATTGTGGTTTCCAGACAGACTGTGAATACGTGAAATGGCTGTAGAAAAGGAAGAAAAAAGAAAAAAAGTCTGAACGAAACATCTTTCAATAGTTATTCCATATAATTCAAATTTATGAATTAAATTCTAAATTTTTAAACCTCATTCACTTGATTCTATAACCGATTTTGCTCTTTTTTTTGTAACATTACAGTTATGGTTCATTTTTATGTTCTCCTATTTTTATTTATTTTACTTCGTGCACCATTTTCTCTATCTTAAAAAAATTCCAAGTTATTCAATTTTTTAAAAATTATTATTCGTTTTATAATTTTTAATGTTTGTCACCCTAATTCTATGGTAAAGTTTGTTTTTAATCAAAGTTTTAAGATTCATTAATTTGCCTCCATAGTCAATCTTGTTCTTAGATTTCTTGTAACATTGTAGTGTGTGTTAAGTCTGACAGCTTCCTCTCAGTTCGATTATTCGCCATGCTTTGTACCATCTCCGGCGTCTGTCTGATGTTGATTGAATGAAGTCTATGGAGAAGAAGTATATTTCTAATAAACTGACCTATATTTTTATCAACATAGACTACCGTACTGAATTTAAATGTAAAAGTTTTATTATACACAATATAATTTTCGAAACACATATATTGAAGTGAATCAACTAAAAGCAAACTTAAACACGAACATAAAATTAAAATAAAATAAATTAATCATTTCGAATGAAGACGAGATAATAACGACAGCAGATAAAGAGCGTTGAAGGCTTTATCTTTTGCAGGGAAGTGGATCGTAGTGTTGAAAAGCCTTTGTGTAACGGTGGCTTTGTTGTTGTTGTCTCGATTGCAGAGAGTATTTTTGACTATTCAATCAACATCAGACAGACCCTGAAGATGGCACAAAGCATGGCGAATAATCGAGCTATGAGAAAACTGTCAGATTAACACGAACTGTGATGATACAAGAAATCGAAGTTAAAAATGAAAAACAAGAGTAAATGATCGCTGGAAACTTGAGGGCGGAAATGTTTGAGTTCAACGTAAAATATTCTCAATGATTCTGAGTAAATTGAATGATATTGAATAAATTTAATGTTCCAATTTTTCAAAAGTGTGCTTATGAGTGCTTATGAATGTTTAATATATAGCGCTATACAAATCATTTGTTATTTTGAATAGGATCGATGCAAGAGCTTGAAAGATGAAATCTTTTATCGATTAAGTTATGAAACGTTTCATGAAGATTTTGTTGCAGAATCTGCTCGAAACTTCTCTGAGCATGCAGTATTCAGTGCAGTTGAAATAGTTAAAAAAACTACCTAATTTTTTTCACAGCGTAGCTTATATCATAAAAATTATTGAGTTTTTATGACGTTTTTATTAGAAAATAAAAGTGAAAAAAAATTTGGTTCATCAAAGAAATTGACAAACAGGATTGAATTCAAACAAACTAACCCAGATACATGAGCAAAAGCCACCGTTTTATAAGCAGAATAAATAACTGGTTTTTTATTACAGACCTCTAACTTTCGTTACGGTGTCGAAAACAGACAATGAAACCACAAAACAGATTCTAGACAAAAAAAAAGTTTAAAAAAAATTAAAATGTTATATTTAAAAGTCTGAAATTAAAATACGGAACTAGAATTACAATTGAAATATTTCATTAATATTTTAATATTAATTAATATTGAAAAAGTAAACCTTTTTGAAAACTCGAAAAATTTAGAAAAAAATTTTTAAGGTAAAAAGTTATAAATAAGTGAATGACCTTAACCCTGGTGAAAAGTGAATTAGAGAAACAATAGACGATCAATCAAATTTGGAGAATTTTTTTTTTAAATTCCACCATCAGCCTCACGCGTCTATCAATACGCACCGCCTCAAGCACAAAACACAATTTTTTTTTCCATCATTTTAAATCTTCTCCAAACTCAAAGTTTATTTTGCACGTGTGCTTTTTATGAAAAATTAAACCATTAAAGGGGTCAAAAGGAATTTAATTTTTGTTTTAGTGGTCTTTTTAATGCATTCTTTATGCCCAGGGCTGCAATTTGAAACCCCCTTTGGCGATTTGAAAGAATATTTTCTAGAATTAACTTTAAACGGAGTTTAAAAGTAGATTCAAACGGATTTTTAAAATGAATTTGAAAAGATTTCGAAGTTTAAAAGTGAACTTCAAGATGAATTCTAAATAAAGCTTGAAATTTAATTAAACACTGCAATATAAGACTTGAAACATAAGCTAACCTTTCGCACACTAAAGCTTTCTGGCAGCTTATATTGGCGAGTATATCAGGTTGTGGTCTGAGTTATAGTATGTGTTATGTCGTGGGTTATAACAGGAGTTACATTATGAGTTATAAATTATAATATTCGCCTACCCCATACCTCACGTCGAACAGAAGTTTTAAAAAGAGGCTAAATGCATTTTAAACCTGGACCGTTCAATCACTTCTTCTCCCCCTTCTTCTTCTTCTTCTTCTTCTTCTTCTTCTTCTTCTTCTTCTTCTTCTTCTTCTTCTTCTTCTTCTTCTTCTTCTTCTTCTTCTTCTTCTTCTTCTTCTTCTTCTTCTTCTTCTTCTTCTTCTTCTTCTTCTTCTTCTTCTTCTTCTTCTTTTTCTTCTTCTTCTTCTTCTTCTTCTTCTTCTTCTTCTTCTTCTTCTTCTTCTTCTTCTTTTTCCTCTTCTTCTTCTTCTTCTTCTTCTTCTTCTTCTTCTTCTTCTTCTTCTTCTTCTTCTTTTTCTTCTTCTTCTTCTTCTTCTTCTTCTTCTTCTTCTTCCTCTTCTTCTTCTTCTTCTTCTTCTTCTTCTTCTTCTTCTCCTTCTTATTTATTCACATTTAGTTTTTTATATTTATTTATTTATTTTTATTACAATGAAAAATTGTGTTTTTTGAAGCTGAAATGCCAGCAGACGGAGCAACAACCACCGAGGCAGTAAAACAAAACGAGTTTGTAGCACGAAGTAACAACCTTTTCACTATGAAGATACTCAAA
>OX387251.1:773138-783138 GCA_947562095.1 Branchellion lobata | reverse complement strand
CCACACAACCACCACACAACACCACCACATAACACCACTACACAACACCACCCCAACACCACCACCACACAAAACCACCACAACACCACCCCCACAGCACCATCACAACATCACACAACCACTATCACACAACCACCACACAACACCACTGCAACACAACCACCACTACACAACCACACCACCACACAACGCCACCACCACACAATACCACCACACCACAACACCACCACACAACACCACCACACAGCACCACCACAACAACAACACCACCACCACACACCACCACCACACAACACCACCACACAACACCACCACGCAGCACCACCACAACAACAACACCACCACCACACACCACCACCACACAACACCACCACACAACACCACCAAAAAACACCACCACCACCACAACGCCACCACACAACACCACCACCACACACCACCACCACACAACACCACCACACAATACCACCAAAAAACACCACCACCACCACCACAACGCCACCACACAGACCTGCCTTTCACCTCATGCACTCATAACCACGCTCCTTTGAACTACAGCGGCATTAGGACTACAAAAGCAACCAAGCTCATAAAAGAGGTCCTACTAATAACCCTCGATAGACTGAACCCACCACAAACCAACCTTTGATCTTGAAGCGTGTAATTTTTTAATTTAATTTATGAAAGCTCACGAAATAATGTTTTTGATGCTTTTTTTCTTGTTTAAAAAACATTAAAAAATTTTATTTATTATTTTTCGTAAAGAAATCCCACAAAACTTTACTTAGATTTTTTTAAAAGTAAATTTTTGAATATATTAAAAGAAGTTTGTTTATTTTTGCAGCGGGGTGAGGAGGAGAAACGGGTGCGGGTTTGCAAGGTTGTTATTAAGGGGAATTAAGAGATAACCCGTTTGTTTTGACTCTTCTTTCGTACTTCAGTTGTTCTGATCTATCCTCATTCCTTCATTCATTCCTTCATTCATTCCTTCATTCATTCCTTCATTCATTCTTTCATTCATTCCTTCTTCATTCCTTCATTCATTCCTTCATTCATTCCTTCATTCATTCCTTCATTCATTCCTTCATTCATTCCTTCATTCATTCCTTCATTCATTCCTTCATTCATTCCTTCATTCATTCCTTCATTCATTTCTTCATTCATTCCTTCATTCATTCCTTCATTCATTCCTTCATTCATTCCTTCATTCATTCCTTCATTCATTCCTTCATTCATTCTTTCATTCATTCCTTCATTCATTCCTTCATTCAGTCCTTCGTTCATTCCTCCACCCCTTCATTTCCTCATTCACTCCTTCTCTCTTTCATCCCCCCCCCCATTTCCCCCACCCCCCCATCTCCCCCACCCCCCCATTCCCCCCTCCAGTACGATTTTGAAAATTTATTTTTCAAGTTCTTTGACTTTTTCATTCACTTATCGAAAAAAACTTTTATTAAGTGTTTTTTATTAATAGTTTTTATGTGTTACGCCATCACCTTTTTTTCAATATTATTTTTATAACGTTCAAATAATCAAAAATATTTATTCACTTAGTATTGTTTATTATTCACAATCTTTGTTTCATCCACCCATTTTGTTCCACTTCTTCCTTCCTCTTTCATCCTTCCTTCACCAATCATCGCCATTATCTGAGAGGCCTTACGAATATGTTGAATTATCTGTTATAATTTTGACATTTTTTCTGCAAAAGTCTTTTTCGTCAAAAATGGGATGATTGAGTTTTTATGCAAAGTTTGGTGTAAATAAATAATTTATTATGAAATTTAGTTATAAAGGCTAAAACGAAAATGTAAGAAAGGTCTGAAAACAAATACAGAATAACAACAACAGCTATGAAACAATAACAACAACAACAGCAACAATAACAACAATAAAAATAATAAAATAATAATAATAATAATAATAATAATAAGAAGAAGAAGAAGAAGAATAATAATAATAATAATAATAATAATAATAATAATAATAATAATAATAATAATAATAATAATAATAATAATAATAATAATAATAATAATAATAATAATAATAATAATAATAATAATAATAATAATAATAATAATAATAATAATAATAATAATAATAATAATAATAATAATAATAATAATAATAATAATAATAATAATAATAATAATAATAATAATAATAATAATAATAAAAAGAATAATAATAATAATAATAATAAATAAAAATAATGAATAATAATAATAATTATAATAATAATTATAATAATAATAATAATAATAATAATAATAATAATAATAATAATAATAATAATAATAATAATAATAATAATAATAATAATAATAATAATAATAATAATAATAATAATAATAATAATAATAATAATAATAATAATAATAATAATAATAATAATAATAATAATAATAATAATAATAATAATAATAATAATAATAATAATAATAAAATAAAAATAATTTAAAAAAAAAAAAATAATCATCATCATCATCATCATCACCGCCACCATCATCATCATCATCATCATCATCATCATCATCATCATCATCATCATCCTCATCATCATCATCATCATCATCATCATCATCATCATCATCATCATCATCATCATCATCATCATCATCATCATCATCATCATCATCATCATCATCATCATCATCATCATCATCATCATCATCATCATCATCATCATCATCATAATTAAAATTTAAAAATAATAATAACTAGTTAAAATAAAAACGAAAAAAAAAGATTGAAACAAAAAATAAATATAAAGAAGAAAAATAAATAAATAAATAAAATTAACCCTAAAGGAAATTAAAATAAAAAAAATTAAATAATAAAAAATGATTAAAACTAAATAAAAATAAAAAAATAAAAAAAGAAAAAAAAACAAATTTAGAAGCAGCAATGCACAGAATGTTGATGTTTTTAATTTGTTGAGGTCAGACGAAGAGATTCGAGAGGTTCTGGTGAATTCTTGGCAGAGATATCTTTCAGAGCCTTAATCTCTTGGACCAGGTATCAGGGTGTTGAAGATTTCCGAAGAAGGAATCATTTTTGCTAAATTTTTAGTTTATATTTTAACGGTTATGGCTGGAGATTTTAATGAAAATGGATTTGTTGAATTAATTTAAGAGGTTGTGAATGGTTTGAAGGCTCGAATAATAAACAAAAAATGCAAAAAATAAAATTAAAAAAATTATTTTCGAAATGTTTTTTAAAGGTGGTTTTGCAACAAAAAATGAAGGATGACGCAGAGGGTGCAAGTGGGATATGGGATAAACGAGAAATGACTTAATAATATTGTCTGACTAATGGCCGAATTAGAATGTCTGACTAATGGCCGAATCAGAATGTCTGACTAATGGCCAACTGATATGGTCTGTCTAATAGCCAATGATGAATTGGTTCAGCGTTGGAGACTTTTCAAACAAAACTGTAATGGCTCCCATTCGGAGGCATTTTGGATTTTCTCTTGAGTGATGGATGGGTTTTCAATGAAGGAATGATGGAATGAATTTGACGAAGGGATGAATAAAAGGTTATATAAATGGGTGAATGGTTATAAAGATGGATGGATGAATGGTTATAGAGATGGATGACTGAATGGTTATGCAGATGGATGAATGGTTATATAGATGGATGAATAAATGGTTATATAGATGGAGAAATGGTTATATAGATGGAGAAATGGTTATATAGATGGAGAAATGGTTATATAGATGGAGGAATGAATGGTTATATAGATGGATGAATGGTTATAGAGATGGTTGAATGAATGACTAGATAGATGAATGAATGGTTATGGAGATGGTTGAATGAATGATTAGATAGAGGGATGAAAGGTTATATAGATGGATGAATGGTTAGATAGATGAATGGATGAATCGATAGATGGATGAATGGATGGATAAATGGATAGATAGATGGATAGATAAATGGATGGATAGGTAGATAGATAGATGGATGGAAAGATAGATAGATAGATGGATAGATAGATGGATGGATAGGTAGATAGATAGATGGATAGATAGATGGATGGATAGGTAGATAGATAGATGGATAGATAGATGGATAAAAAGATTAATGGATAGATGGATAGATAGATGTATGTATAAATGCATGGATAGATAGATGGATAGATAGCTGGATGGGTGGATGGCTGGAAAAATTGATGGATAAACAAATGGATGGATAAATGAATGGATGGATCGGTGGATTAACAAATTGATAGATGAACAAAAAGATGGATAAATGGATAGATAGTTGGATGGATGGATGAATAGATGGATAAATGGATGAATAGCTGTATAGATTGATAAATGAGTAAATGGATGGATAGATGGCTGGATAGATGGCTGGATAGATGGCTGGATAGATGGCTGGATAGATGGCTGGATGAATGGCTGGATGGATAGCTGGATAGGTGGCTGGATGGATGGCTGGATGGATGGCTGGATGGATGGCTGGATGGATGGCTGGATGGATGGCTGGATGGATGGCTGGATGGATGGCTGGATGGATGGCTGGATGGATGGCTGGATGGATAGCTGGATGGATGGCTGGATGGATGGCTGGATGGATGGCTGGATGGATGGCTGGATGGATGGCTGGATGGATGGCTGGATGGATGGCTGGATGGATGGCTGGATGGATGGCTGGATGGATGGCTGGATGGATGGCTGGATGGATGGCTGGATGGATGGCTGGATGGGTAGATGAATGAACGACCTTAATGAACAAACTCTCCTGCAAATACCTACAATCCGACTGAACCTTCCGCTTTATTTTCACTTCTAGTTATTATTCTACTTGTTAGAAAATCAATTTTATTCTATTTTTTTCTTATTTAAATCATTTTTTTTACTAATTAACTTTTCGAAACTTAATTAGATTAACTTTTAAAATTAATTAATCTATTAAAAAAGTTAAATTAACTACAAAATGTTTGTTGTTAGTTCGATGTAATGTTACCGATACTCCAAATATTTCACCACAAAGGTATAAAATAAAAACGATATTAAGTCTAACTTCACTTTAAGGGTTTGTTTTGAGATGTTCCATCAAATAAATATGAAAAATTAAAAACCGAAAACCTTTCTTGTCTTAAAAGGTGATTATACACCTATTTGGGATTTAAATTATTAGCTGTTTTGAAAGGAGAAAGATGTGAAAAAAATTCCAAAGTTCTTGGAATTATGATTGAGGAATACAGAAAAAAATCTATTCTTGGCCTATATTATAAAGGTGGAATAAAAAAGAAGGAACAAAAATATTGGGAGGAAGCTAGTAATTTTGTATTTAGCGTATAATTAATAAGACAAAAATAGTGTAGACATTACCACTGGACACACACACACACACACACACACACACACACACACACACACACACACACACACACACACACACACACACACACACACACACACACACACACACACACACACACACACACACACACACACACACACACACACACACACACACACACACACACCCATAAAGCACGTGCTCATAAAGAATGTTGCACGAAACATCAAACAAAGGAAAGTTAATAAAGCCGTTTGATCTGCTCCACTTTTAAACGACACGTGATGATGGAGGCGATTTTAAGTGGTGGTCTACGTTGCGTGCATTAGTTATACCGCTTTCTTCTGTTTTTTGCGCGGGAAGCTGCTAGGAGGTCAACCCTCAAAGCACCTAACCCTGCATTCTGGTGCCTAGACTCCCTGGATACTTAATCTTTTTTCTCTTCAAGCTCTCCATTTATTATTCCTCTCAAATATTCTCTGCCATTTAGTTTTTAATTTAATTCTGCCATTGTTAGTTTTTTTGGTGTTTTTTTTATATTTTTATTAATTTTTATTTGAGTTTTTCATTTTTTTTTATACTTTGTTGAGTTTTATTGAATTTAAAAAAAATTAATTATTCCAGTATTTCCGCTTCTAATCATAATCTGAAATCATCTTCCATTTTTTAAATATTCTCGAGTTTTTTTCAAAATTTTTCAAATTTTTTTTTTTTTTTTTCAATTATTTTCAAATTTTAAAAGTTTTTTCAAAGTTTCAAATAGTTTTTTTGTTATTTCTTTTTTTTGTTTTTTAAAAAAAATTAATTTAATTTTTTTTATCGCCTAATTTGATCAAACGAGACGATGTGATGTTTGTTGTATGTTGTGTGTAAGGTGTTGTGTGTTGTCTCGAATAGTTTTATAATGGCTGGTTATGATGGGGTTGTGTGTTATGGTGGGGTTGGGTGTTATGATGGGGTTGGGTGTTATGATGGGGTTGGGTGTTATGATGGGGTTGGGTGTTATGATGGGGTTGGGTGTTATGATGGGGTTGTGTGTTATGATGGGGTTGGGTGTTATGATGGGGTTGGGTGTTATGATGGGGTTGGGTGTTATGATGGGGTTGGGTGTTATGATGGGGTTGGGTGTTATGATGGGGTTGGGTGTTATGATGGGGTTGGGTGTTATGATGGGGTTGTGTGTTATGATGGGGTTGGGTGTTATGATGGGGTTGGGTGTTATGATGGGGTTGGGTGTTATGATGGGGTTGGGTGTTATGATGGGGTTGGGTGTTATGATGGGGTTGTGTGTTATGATGGGTTGTGTGTTATGGTGGGGTTGGGTGTTATGATGGGGTTGGGTGTTATGATGGGGTTGGGTGTTATGATGGGGTTGGGTGTTATGATGGGGTTGGGTGTTATGATGGGGTTGTGTGTTATGATGGGTTGTGTGTTATGGTGGGGTTGTGTGTTATGATGGGGTTGGGTGTTATGATGGGGTTGGGTGTTATGATGGGGTTGGGTGTTATGATGGGGTTGTGTGTTATGATGGGGTTGGGTGTTATGATGGGGTTGGGTGTTATGATGGGGTTGGGTGTTATGATGGGGTTGGGTGTTATGATGGGGTTGGGTGTTATGATGGGGTTGTGTGTTATGATGGGTTGTGTGTTATGGTGGGGTTGGGTGTTATGATGGGGTTGGGTGTTATGATGGGGTTGTGTGTTATGATGGGGTTGTGTGTTATGATGGGGTTGTGTGTTATGATGGGGTTGGGTGTTATGATGGGGTTGAGTGTTATGATGGGGTTGGGTGTTATGATGGGGTTGGGTGTTATGATGGGGTTGGGTGTTATGATGGGGTTGGGTGTTATGATGGGGTTGGGTGTTATGATGGGGTTGGGTGTTATGATGGGGTTGGGTGTTATGATGGGGTTGGGTGTTATGGTGGGGTTGGGTGTTATGATGGGGTTGGGTGTTATGGTGGGGTTGGGTGTTATGATGGGGTTGGGTGTTATGATGGGGTTGGGTGTTATGATGGGGTTGGGTGTTATGATGGGGTTGGGTGTTATGATGTGGTTGGGTGTTATGATGGGGTTGGGTGTTATGATGGGGTTGGGTGTTATGATGGGGTTGGGTGTTATGATGGGGTTGGGTGTTATGATGGGGTTGTGTGTTATGATGGGGTTGGGTGTTATGATGGGGTTGGGTGTTATGATGGGGTTGTGTGTTATGATGGGGTTGGGTGTTATGATGGGGTTGGGTGTTATGATGGGGTTGGGTGTTATGGTGTGGTTGGGTGTTATGATGGGGTTGAGTGTTATGATGGGGTTGGGTGTTATGGTGGGGTTGGGTGTTATGATGGGGTTGGGTGTTATGATGGGGTTGGGTGTTATGATGGGGTTGTGTGTTATGATGGGGTTGGGTGTTATGATGGGGTTGGGTGTTATGATGGGGTTGGGTGTTATGATGGGGTTGGGTGTTATGATGGGGTTGGGTGTTATGATGGGGTTGGGTGTTATGATGGGGTTGGGTGTTATGGTGGGGTTGGGTGTTATGGTGGGGTTGGGTGTTATGATGGGGTTGTGTGTTATGATGGGGTTGTGTGTTATGATGGGGTTGTGTGTTATGATGGGGTTGGGTTTTATGACGTGTGGTTTGTGTTTAAAGGTGTTTGTGTGATGTGTGCTGTATGATGGTTTTGTAAGATATATGTTGTGTTGTAAGCTGAAGGGTGTGTTGTATGATGGGGGGTGGGGGGGGGGTTATGTATAGTATGGTGCAAAAGGCGGAGTGTGCTTGTGTGCACAACAAACAGTAACAAGCGTGTGCGGGCGTGACAGCTTCTGTTTGCCAATAAGTTCACTCACTCTCATCCTCCGGAACTTCCTTAAACTTCCTCTTCTCTCACTATTGATTTTTTTATTATATATTTTTTGTTTGAATATTAATAACAATTTTGTTCTATTTAACTACAAATTCATATATACATATATAAATAAATAAATAAATATATATATATATATCTATTTATATATTTATTTATTTTATTCTATATTATATCGATATTTACTTTAATTCTACTGTTGAACCAGATTTGAAAATGTTTCAAACAAATAGATCAATAACCTAGATAAACCTCATTTATCTCGGTTCACATCTTCCGTCGGAAATTCCAATTAAATTTGTTCTTCACTTATACATAATCTTTTTGTTTACTTTTATAGCACGATAATTTTTCTAATATATTCAAATTCGCAGATGTTCAAAAGATCATATTTTTACATTCGTTGCGTCCATCTGCGAATGATAGTGAAAAAAAAGAAAAAAACAAACTATGAAATAACATGGATGGAATGAGTAATAAGAATGAGGAATAAAAGGGAATGAAAGAAGAGGAACCAGCTGGATAAATAAAAATAAAAGTTTAAAAATGGAAAAAGTAACCAATAATGGAATGAAAAAACAGAAAAAAAAGAAAAAAAAGAAAAAATGAATGAGAAAAAAAAAGAAAAAAAAAGAAAAAAAAAGGAAAAATAAATGAGAAAAAAAAAGAAAAAAAAAGAAAAAAAAGAAAAAAAAAAGAAAGAATGGAAAAAAAAGGAATGAAATAGAAAAGAAATATAAAAAAAGAAGCGGCCGAAAGCATGTGAGTGATGTTACGCGATTGTTGTTGGGTGCGAGGAGAATTGGAGGCAGTTGTCAGGGCAACCAACCCCACCCCTGCCTTCCAACCCTTCCTAAAAGTTAAAAAAATGCGTTTTAATGGATATCTAGAGGTGTGTATGCATGTGTGTAAATGGTGGATGTGTGAATGGTGGATGTGTGAATGGTGGATGTGTGAATGGTGGATGTGTGAATGGCGGATGTGTGAATGGCGGATGTGTGAATGGTAAATGTGTGAATGGTGGATGTGTGAATGGCGGATGTGTGAATGGTAAATGTGTGAATGGTGGATGTGTGAATGGCGGATGTATGAATGTTTGATATGTGAGCAGTGGCCGTGTGAAAGATAATTTATAGGTGAGTGCATGAATTGTGGATGTTTGGGTAGAATGAATGACGGGTGCATGCAGCGTGAATGAATTCATGGTAAATGTCTAGAAACTTTGCGTATAAATAAACGTCCGAACGCGTTAAGCAAAAATACACAAACACATGCACACAACCACACAGGCATACAACCACAAAGGCACATAACCCCACAAGCACACAAGCACAAGCACACAAACACAAACACAACCATACAACCACACAGGCAAACAACCACACAGACAAACAAACACACAAGCAAACAACCACACAGGCAAACAACCACACAGACAAACAAACACACAAGCAAACAACCACACAGGCAAATAACCACACAGACAAACAAACACACAAGCAAACAACCACACAGGCAAACAACCACACAGACAAACAAACACACAAGCAAACAACCACACAGACAAACAACCACACAAACACAAGCACACTAACACAAAGCCACAAGCACATAAATAAAATTACACAACCACAAAATCACCAACACCTACATCTACACGCACAACCACACGCCCACAAGTACACGCACAACCACACGCACACAACTACACGAACACAACTACACGCACAACCACACATACAGCTACACCTACAACCACACACACAAAAGTTCAAAACGAGTTAAGCACACAACCACGCAACTCCACTCTTTTCAAAGTACA
>OX387251.1:727500-772938 GCA_947562095.1 Branchellion lobata | reverse complement strand
AACAGATAACTCCAAAGATAACATATAACACCAAAGATAACAGATAACACCAAAGATAACATATAACACCAAAGATAACAGATAACACCAAAGATAACATATAACACCAAAGATAACATATAACACCAAAGATAACAGATAACTCCAAAGATAACATATAACACCAAAGATAACAGATAACACCAAAGATAACATATAACACCAAAGATAACAGATAACACCAAAGATAACATATAACACCAAAGAACACCAAAGATAACATATAACACCAAAGATAACAGATAACTCCAAAGATAACATATAACACCAAAGTAGAAGAACTCACAAAACGGTTGGATCATGGAAGCAAAATGGATTGTTGAAAGGGAATAATTTTGAAATAAAATTTGGCTGAACTGTTGGTGGGAGAGGAGGAGGCACTTGGTGGTTCTGGTGAGGTGGCAGTCGAATGGGTGGCTGGGATTTGAGGTGAGTTGATGGGAGTTCATGAGTGGAGATGCTGGTATTATTTGAAAGAAAAATAAATAAAGAAAGAATTGAAACAATAAACAATAAAAGAATTTAAATAATGAACAATAAAAAAATTTAAACAATAAACAATAAAAGAATTTAAACAATAAACAATAAAAGAATTGAAATGATAAACAATAAAAGAATTGAAATAATGAATAAGAAATAATTGAAATAATAAAAAAACAGTTGACTAGTTTACATTCTGCGTTGTAAGATCTACATTTACACGCGATAAAAGTGCAATTTAAAGTTGCAAGTTGAAAACTGCTGAGATGGAATAAAAACCATGTAAAATGAACAGAGAACGGGTTTGTTGGAAGGTTCTTGACAGGTTTATTGGGTTTTTTTAATACTTCCGAAGGAACTCAATACAATTCGTGAAAACCTTTGAATCTGTATGTTACCAGGTTCATGAAAGGTTTTTTAGAGCTTCTTGCAAGGATCCATTCATAGACTTTTTCAAAAAATGAAACTCCTTTGCAAAACTGAATCAAAAAAGTTTTGAAAAAGATTTTGCGAATTCAATTTCAGGCGTTAATTTGCAAATTTATTCTGTGAAAACTACTCAAAATTCAATGAAGTTATTTTAAAACTTTCATATTCTTGCGGAATAATTTAATTTTGAATTTAAAAAAAGATATTTTTTAGTGCGTCGCTTCAAACTTTTGCTAACGAGACATACGAGATGAGAGTCCAATACGAACACGAATAGTATTATAGTGGCACTAACCCCGTAGAGTTTCGAGACCACATTCTCAAAAAAATATATCATAGTTTTTTTTTCTTTTTTTTTTACCATCTTACTGGCTTTTCCTTTTCTATCGATTCGTTAAAACCCTTTTAAAACCACATTTTGAAGCGAATGAAAAAAAAAACGAGAAAAAAAAGAATATAAAAAATATAGTCAAATAAAAAAACTGGTATAAATAATAAAAATTAAAACAAAACGGAAAAAATTTTAATTAAAAAAGTGAATTTTGATGTAAAAGGTTTTAGTGTTGAATAAGATGGAAAAGCTTATAATGGTGTGTTCAAGAGCTGTTTGGTGAATGTGTCCATGAAAGGATCTCGGATGTCTGTTTAAGGGCTTTGAGCGGGAGGTTGAAAGATTGAAAAATGTTGAAAATTTAAAAGTTAATAGAATAAAATTATTAAAAACAAAATAAAATAATTAAATCTTCGGAAGCTGAAAAAGTTATAAAAAAAAGCCTAAAAAGCCGAAAAAGTGAAAGCTAATTTCAAAACTTTCAAAACTTGAAAAACTCAAAACTAAAACTTTAAAAAAAATTCTGAACCTCTTTGATCTCAAGCATGAGGGTTGGAGTGGTGTTGTTGCTTTTGCTCATTCAAGTGGCAAAGAGAAGAGCTTCTGTGGTTGTTCCTGAAGAGTCACTCATGGAACCCCGTTATGCACCCATCCACCCCACCCCTCCCACTCCTTGGTCCTTTTATTCACCACTTTCCTCTAACGATCGTCTGTTTTTTCGCCAGAGAATTCGTAATGAAGACTTAGGCTCTTTGAATCAGGTTTCTCCACAAACAGCCACTCCGTTTGCTTTCACCACGTCATCTTTTCCAGCCACTTCACCTCCTTCAACCACACCTTTCAGCCACACTTCATCCATCACACCAACCAGACACATTGCGTTCCAATCTCACACCCAACAAACTCTTAACTATGACTACATTCCATTATCTAACTTCACCACACCATCCAGCAAAATCTCACCACCCAATCAGATCCCACCGCCCAATCAAATCCCACTACCCAAAAAAATTCAATCATCCAATCAAATTCAACCATCCAATCAAATTCAATCATCCAATGAAATCCCACCATCCAATCAAATTCAATCATCCAATCAAATCCCACCATCCAATCAAATCCCACCATCCAATCAAATCCCACCATCCAACCACACTACATTTTTTCCTTATTTTCCACCACCCCTCTCAACCACTTTCACGCTCACAAACTCCAGTGATGTTTCCTCTAGTGGTTATGGAGTCACGCATCAAAAACATCAGACCACTCGTGTGGTTCATTTTTTAAAACAAACAACAACTCGAAAAACCTCACATCCTCTTCAAAGCAACTCTCCACAAACCACAACCTTTGCTCACTCCTCTTCGAAATCCTCCCAACCCATCCTCCAGCACGCACAGACCATCAGCAGGCAACATGTGTGCCTGACACACAATCCATTCGCAAAAACTTCTTTCTTCCTTCTTTGTCGTTGTTACGCTTTTGCGCCTTCAAACCCCCTCCACCGACTCCTGCCTCTCCTCAATGCCTCGCTTCTTCAAACTCATCTCAAACCTTATCAAGTCATCTTCTCATCTTTTTGCTCTCCATCTTCAGGTTTCTTTTCATCTTCTTCCTCTTCTTCTTTTCCATCTTTTTCTCCCGCGTTTTTTTCTTTTCTTTTTCCTTCATATTCATCTCCTTCATCTTCTTTTTCTTCCCCCTCTTCTTCCTCATCTTCTTTTTCCTCATCCTCCTCTTCTCTATCCTCTTCTTCCTCATTCTCTTCTTCTTCATCCTCTTCTTCCTCATCCTCCTCTTCCTCATCCTCCTCTTCTTCACGTCACCACTGGAGTGAACGTGGGTTTCAAAGAACGGCTCCAAGAGGAAACTGGACGAAAAAACCTCCAGTTAACAAACACTTCCACTCCTACACGCCTCTGCTCGCAAAGTTCACCCCTACAGGTCTGTGGTAATCAATTGATTAGGGTTTGGACGTTTGAAAGAGTCAATAATGAAGATTAACAGGGCATGATCACGTGGGGTGGAAGGAGAGGAAAGTTGATTAGCGTGACGAATGTCGAACATGGATTAGGGAAATTGATCAATTAGACATAATTGTAATTAATGAAATTTTAATTAATTAGGAAAAAGTGGAATTAGATTAGAATGAATTAATGAATGAGAGAAAGGAACATTAATGAATAAAATAAAAGTGGAATAAATAAATAAATAAATAAATAACTAAAATGAAACAAATAAAGAAATAAATAAATGAAAAAATTAAAAAAATAAATAATAAATAAATAAAGTGATTTTTTTATAGTCTTTATTAGACTATTTTTTGAAGTAATAAAAGAATAATTAAACAAATGAATAAATGAATAAAATAATAACTGAACAAATAAAGAAATGAATAAAAGAATAACTGAACATCAAATTGTTCTGAATATTTATATGATCTTTGTACTCAATTATTGATACGTTGGTTAAATTGAAGGTTGGAAGATGACGCCAAGGTCTTCTTATCCAACTGCGCGCTATAACAAACTTAATATTAATTCATTCATTCATTTATTCATTCATTTATTCCTTTATTCATCCATCTATCCATCCGTTCATTCATTCATTCATTCATTCATTCATTCATTCATTCATTCATTCATTCATTCATTCATTCATTCATTCATCCATCCATCCATTCATTCATTCATTCATCCATCCATCCATTCATTCATTCATTCATTCATCCATCCATCCATCCATCCATTCATTCATTCATTCAATTTTTTGTATTTCATAGTAGTATTTTATTTTTTATTTTTTTTCTTTAAATTTTATTTTCATTGCGTGCACTCAAGTTTGAAATTATCAAATGCTTTTCCAATTTCCAGCAATTTTTTTATTTTTATCGATTGATGACCTCTCGAAAAAACAGAAAAATGTGTTTTGAAGGGAAACTGATGAGTCATATTTCGGATCAAAACTGAAACAAAAGATTAAAAAAATACATAGATATTTGAATAAAATAAATAAATAATATTTATTTTAAAAATATTTGAATAAATAAAATAAAAAATACTTAAATAAAACAAAATAATTATGTAAATATACAAAATATACAATATATACATGAATGCCGTGAAGCGAATGATTATGTGAAGTAAATACAAAATACATGTATATAGAACATTATACAAAATCTATAATGTGATGTAATATAATATAATATAATATAATATAATATAATATAATATAATATAATATAATATAATATAATATAATATAATATAATATAATATAATATAATATAATATAATATAATATAATATAATATAATATAATATAATATAATATAATATAATATAATATAATATAATATAATATAATATAATATAATATAATATAATATAATATAATATAATATAATATAATATAATATAATATAATATAATATAATATAATATAATATAATATAATATAATATAATATAATATAATATAATATAATATAATATAATATAATATAATATAATATAATATAATATAATATAATATAATATAATATAATATAATATAATATAATATAATATAATATAATATAATATAATATAATATAATATAATATAATATAATATAATATAATATAATATAATATAATATAATATAATATAATATAATATAATATAATATAATATAATATAATATAATATAATATAATATAATATAATATAATATAATATAATATAATTTAATATAATATAATATAATATAATATAATATAATATAAAATAATATAATATAATATAATATAATATAATATAATATAATATAACATAATATAATATAATATAAAATAATATAATATAATATAATATAATATAATATAATATAATATAATATAATATAATATAATATAATATAAAATGAAAAACACGAGAGTTTATTAATAATAAGTGGCTTCTTTTAAACACATCATCGCGTTCGGAGCTTTGGAAACGTTGAAAAATTGAAAACAAATTTATAAAAAAAGAAAAAAATAATAAAAAAATTTCAAAAAAAATTAAAAAACAAGAAAAATAATTTCAAAAAAAACTTTTCAAAGGAAAAACGAAGTTAAAAAAAAAAGAATTTTAACTGAAAAATAGCTTCAGAAAAATATTTTCAAACGAGCAAAACAAAACAAAAATGAAGTGAAAAAACTGAAGTATTAAAAAAATTTCAATTTCAATTTTTCAGACTCCTCCGTCGGAAAAGGTTCAAAAAAATGCAAAATTAATTTTTTTCTTTTGCAAAACAGTTCCAAGTGTTTAATGGCTGCCTCAAGGAATCCTGTAGGAAAAAGAGTTTTTTTAAGAAATGGCAAGTCAATACGCTTTCCAGACCATGACGTCATAACTTCAAAACTTCACTTGGGCGGAAGTGAAGATTGTAAAAAGTTGAAGGCGAAAAAGAAAACATTTGCCCACGTGATCGTCATTTTGTGTCCTCTTTATCTCCGACCGGAACGCATGCAACAGCCAAACAACATCAACACCAATAACAACAACAACAATAAAAATAACAACAACAACAATAATAATAACAACAACAACAATAATAATAACAACAACAACCAGATCAACAATCAAAATGACAAGTTTATTAAAAAACAGAATAAAAGCCCTGTTAAAAATACAAAAAACCGCACAAACAACAACATAAACAACAACACAAACCACAACACAAACCACAACACAAACAACAACACAAACAATAACACAAACAACAACACAAACAACAACACATACAACAACACAAACAACAACATAAACAACAACACAAACAACAGCTTGAAGGTGCTCCATGGAACCCACAATCCGCCAAAACTCTCTTCCATAAAAGCACACCTCTCCTCAAGGGCGAGAAGGAGAGCTATAAAATCATCAACCACTTCTCAACTCACCCCATCACCTCCCCCACCCACCTCCTTGGTGCATCCTCAACCATACAACACTCCACTTTCACCATGCAACACCACATCTCAACTATACAACACCACACCTCAAGCAACAACAGAGCCACACAAAACCACATCTCAAACAGCCACCCAGCCACACGCCACCACAGCCACCAGAGCGTTTCAAGGCGACACGGAAGGAAGCAACTACACATACTACGGAGCAGAAGCGGTAGACTGGTTCCACATCAAGTACTCGCCCATCCACGGCTACTTATGCTGCGTCGTGTGCTTCTTCGGCGTCTTGACGAACGCAGTCAACGTGGTGGTTTTGACCCGTCAGTCGATGTTGTCGCCTGTCAACCTCCTCCTCACGGCCCTCGCCGTGTCAGACGGCCTCACCATGCTGCTCTACCTCGGCTTCGCTCTCCGCTTCTACGTCATCTTCGGCACTGACGTCACTCCCATCAGAAACAATCACAACTTCGCACACTTCATCCGCCTCTTCGTTGTCGCCTTCGTCTTTACCCACACCGTCTCCATCTGGATCACCGTCACTCTCGCCATCTTCAGGTGCCCCATTTTCCTGCTTCTTTGCTGGTTTTTTTGTTTTTTCACCGTTTATTGTGTTTTTTTTTTGTTTTTTTGTGTTTTTTTTGTTTTTCTACTGTTTTTTTGTTTTTAATGTTTTTTTTGTTTTTACTGTTTTTTTTCATCATTTTCTTCCGGTTTTTCTGTCTTTAATTAAACTTTTTCATTTTATTTTCAACTTAAGAACCCTCACTGAAACAACCGCACAATTTTTATTTTTCAAACTCCCATCCAGATCAGCCAATCAGATTTTTGTTTAATGTTCACGTTTTTTCAATTATTTTTTCTATTTTTCATTGACAACGCTGCAGCCATCAAGTGTTGCCTTCAGAAAAACACTTGAAATAATATATTAATAAAAAAAATAAATTAATAAAAAGAATAAATTAATGAAAATAATAAATTAATATAAAAAAAAGGAAAAAAAAGACTAAATTAGTGAAAAGAAATTGAAAAAAAATTAAAAAATTAAAAAAAATTTTTTTTTCATTTTTCTATTGGCTTTTTCCTCGTTATGGTTACTTTTAGTTTTTCATTTATTTTAACAAAAGTTTTTTTTCGTTTCAACAGTGCGATCCTTCTTCCTATCAAGCGATCCTTTATATATACAAGTTGAAACGAATGACGCTACTGCTGGTATTGAAATCCAAAACTTAACTTCGAAAAATTGAAATCAGTAAAAAAAAAGAATTTTCCTTCGCCTAAAAAAGTTTTTTTATTCAAAAATGTTGAAAAATGAAAAAATGAAAAAGATTAAAATGAAAAAATTGAAAATAAAAACCTTTTGAAAGCTTCAGTTGAAAAATGTTTCAGAGAAAAAAATGTTGAACGAAAGAAGTGAAAAATTGAAAGGAAAAGTATTGGGTGAAAGGTTTTTAATGAACCTGAAAAATAGGAAACAGAAAGTTTGATGAGTTGAAAAACATTTGAAAAAAATGAAAACTCAAAAAAAACTTTTAATGATTTAAAAAAATGGAAGATTGGAAAGTGAAAATAAAAAAACAAAGGTTGAAAAGTAAAAATTGAAAAAAATGAAATTAAAAGAATTTTAATATGAAACAAAAATGTATAAAAAACAATGAAAATGGAAATAAAAATTGGAATGCATTTGGAATTACAAAAAAATCAATAAAATAAGAAAACTGGAAAAAAACGGATGAAATGAACTCAACAAAAGCAAAACAGTTAAAATGAAAAAAAAAACAAAAAAACAGAATCTAAAACAGAAAGATCAATGAAAAATTAATTAAAAACAAATAATTATTAATGAAAAACTGTTTTTAAAAAGTAACCTCAAAAACTTATAAAGCGATAAGATGAAAAAAAAACAAAAAAAAACAACAAGTCAACAGCAAAACAAACTTAACTCATTAAGTTTTCATCAGCTCACCATGTTTCCATGGAGTTTCCATATCGGAAGTTTTTTAAAAAATAATAATTTTTGAAATAATTTTTTTTATTTTTTTTATCTATTGCGTGTTTTAACGGAAATTTTTCAAAAAAATTAACCCTACGATGATTTTTTTAGTTTTGCAAAATATCAAAATTAAAAAAAAACGTATTTTTCAACAAAAAATATTTGAAACTAGACAATAATAATAATTAAAAAGACGGTTACTTCTGATTTCTATTTTTTTAATTAGTGAAAGTTTATTAAAATGATGATATTTTTTATAAATTAAACGAAACTTTTGTTTCAGAATTTTTTTTTGTTTTTTTTTCATGGTTTTTATCAAATCCAGACAGACGCTGGAAATGGGAGAAAACGTGGCGAACAATCGAAATGAAAAAAAATGAAATCAGCAATAACTGAATGTCATAAAAACCATCAGTCGTTTGTCGCAAGAAATCAAAAATTGACTTAAAAACAAAAACTTTGAATCTCTAAAGTTTAGAATTATTATTTATTTATTTATTTATTTATTTATTTATTTATTTATTTATTTATTTATTCATTTATTTATTTATTTATTTATTTATTTATTTATTTATTTATTTATTTATTTATTTATTTATTTATTTATTTATTTATTTATTTATTTATTTATTTATTTATTTATTTATTTATTTATTTATTTATTTATTTATTTATTTATTTATTTATTCATTTATTTATTTATTTATTTATTTATTTATTTATTTATTTATTTATTTATTTATTTATTTATTTAAATTGTTAAAATTCCTCATAAATTAATTAATTATTTTTTTAATATTTTTTTTTTAATTTATACAATCTTTTTTCAAACCTAATTGATACTTTACAAAACAACAACTTTCACCTTTATAGAATTTTTTATTTTTATTTTTTATATAATTCACTTTTAAAAACATATTCCAACAGTTTGAAGAAAAAAAAATCAAAATTAAAAAATGTTTTTTTAATTATTTATTTTTAAAATCAAATATTTTTCAAAAACTGTAAATAATCCTTTTGAATGGTTGAAAAGCTTTGAAAGTTCTCTCGTGAACGTCGGAAGGATTTCCACAAATCCACAAATCCACAAATCCACAAATCCACAAATCCACAAAGCCACAAATCCACAAATCCACAAACCCAAAAATCCAAAAATCCACAAATCCACAAATCCACAAATCCACAAATCCACAAATCCACAGATTCTGCATGAAACACTATAACTTTTGAGTGGACAAAATTTACACATTGATTCCCCTCAGAGGAGCGTCATGACAGCTGATGTTTCTGTTCTTGTTGTTGTTGTTTATGTTGTTGTTGTTTATGTTGTTGTTGTCTGTTTATGTTGTTGTTGTTTGTTGTTGTTGTTGTTGTTGTTTTTGTTGTTGTTCTTGTTGTTGTTGTTTGTTTTGTTGTTGTTGTTGTTGTTGTTGTTTTTGTTTTTGTTTATTTTGTTGTTGTTGTTTTCGTTTGTGTTGTTTATTTTACTGTTGTTGTTGTTTTTGTTTTTGTTGTTGTTGTTTGTGTTGTTGTTGTTGTTTGTGTTGTTGTTGTTGTTTTTGTTTTTTGTGTTATTATTATTGTGGAGATGGGTGTGTGTGTTGTTGATTTTTTTGTTTTCAAGTTGTTGTTATCATCGTCCAAGTATCATTTAGATTGATTGACTTTCGTTCATGCTAACGTAAGTATTTTTAGTTTGAGGTGTTTTGAGGTGTTGTGGGGTATTTTGGGGTGTTTTGAGGTGTTGTGGGGTGTTTTGGGGTGTTTTGAGGTGTTCTGGGGTGTTTTGAGGTTGAATTGTGGCCTCGAAACTCTACGGGGTTAATGCCACTATAATAATATTCGTTTTGTATTGTATTGTATTGTATTGTATTGTATTGTATTGTATTGTATTGTATTGTATTGTAATGTATTGTATTGTATTGTATTGTATTGTATTGTATTGTATTGTATTGTATTGTATTGTATTGTATTGTATTGTATTGTATTGTATTGTATTGTATTGTATTGTATTGTATTGTATTGTATTGTATTGTATTGTATTGTATTGTATTGTATTGTTTTGTATTGTATTGTAATTGTTGGAAGTTTGAATGACTACAGTGAGTACATTTGCTTCTTTTCAGATAATTCAAAAAATAAGTTCTCGTACATTTCAATGTTTTATTTTTTAGTTCGATTTTTCGCCGTGTTTTGTAACATTTCCAGCGTATGTCTGGACCTGATCTAATGAAGACTATTTAAAAAAGAAAAAATCCTTCCTTTGAATCACTTTCTAGCATAAGAAGCATATAAAGTAAAAACGCAAAACAGAAAGCAAATCCAGGATTCAAACCTCTACCTACGTTGTATTACGCAAGGGTGGAGGTGGTTGTGGAATAAATAAATGAATAAATGAATAAATAAATGAATGAATGAATGAATGAGTGTACAATTTCTTATAGCGCACAGTTCGCAAGTCAGAGTGCCTCAGAGGCGCTTAAATACACCATATTCTGCTGTCTCCTTTGTTCATTTTTGAGCTGAAATTCACTTTTATTTGAAGTTTTATTAAAATTTTCAAATTTTACAAAACAAAATTGGCTTCCCAGTTTGTCCTCATGGAAAGCGCTGAAAGTGACAACAAAAAGTTCAAAAAAACATTGTTTGCACAGGTTTTCACTTCAAAATTTTTTATCATAAGTCCCATAGTAAGAAGTTCTGTCTACAAGTTCTTTTAAATTTATTAAAGTTAAGAATTTGAACGGATGACTGAATGATTGAAGAGATGGATGAGCAGATGATTAAATTATGACCTTAATAAATGGATGGAATTAATTGATAAATGAAAAATGTATATATATATATATATATAGCTTCTTAAAACACATTCGGATGAATAAAAGACGAAATAATTAACAGACGGCAATTTAAAAGACGACGTTACAGTCATGCTGGTGCTCGACCGCATTCATCTAGCGCATAACTTTGTGTGAAAAGAGAGGCAATTAGTCACAGACAAATTGAATAGGGTTTCAATGGAACAATCTTCCTGGATTGCAATCGCATCTGAAAAAAAACAAAACAAGGATTGCAATCGCATCTGAAAAAAAACAAAACAAATGATTTTCATTCCTTTTTTTAACTTTTTTTTCAAAAATTTTTTTTCATTTTTTCAATTTTGCAAAAGACTCAAGGGAAGTGAAGAAAGTGTCGAGTTTCCAATGGCAACCTAAGAAGACCCTGAACAACAACGCTTGGAATAAATTATTGTTATCTGCCGCTGTCAAGCATGCAAAAACTTTCTGACTGTTGTGTCTGTTTGAAAAAGTGTTTTCGCTTTGCGAAAATATGTTTTTATTGTGTTTTACTACTACTGCTTCTGCTACTACTACTACTACTACTACTACTACTACTACTACTACTACTACTACAACTGCTACTACTTCTACTACTACTACTACTACTACTACTACTACTACTACTACTACTACTACTACTACTACTACTACTACTACTACTACTACTACTACTACTACTACTACTACTACTACTACTACTACTACTACTACTACTACTACTACTACTACTACTACTACTACTACTACTACTACTACTACTACTACTACTACTACTACTACTACTACTACTACTACTACTACTACTACTACTACTACTACTACTACTACTACTACTACTACTACTACTACTACTACTACTACTACTACTACTACTACTACTACTACTACTACTACTACTACTACTACTACTACTACTACTACTACTACTACTACTACTACTACTACTACTACTACTACTACTACTACTACTACTACTACTACTACTACTACTACTACTACTACTACTACTACTACTACTACTACTACTACTACTACTACTACTACTACTACTACTACTACTACTACTACTACTACTACTACTACTACTACTACTACTACTACTACTACTACTACTACTACTACTACTACTACTACTACTACTACTACTACTACTACTACTACTACTACTACTACTACTACTACTACTACTACTACTACTACTACTACTACTACTACTACTACTACTACTACTACTACTACTACTACTACTACTACTACTACTACTACTACTACTACTACTACTACTACTACTACTACTACTACTACTACTACTACTACTACTACTACTACTACTACTACTACTACTACTTTTATCATTTATTATTTTTATTATTTTGTTGTTGTTAATATTATTATACATAGCTCCAATATCGAGTACTATTCGCAGGCCTGTCGACTCGAACCCAGGCACCTTGAGCAGCGATAAAAGTGACGTTTAGTGCGGCTGGCGGCGTATAACTCCAGAAATTGAAAGTTCATTTCACTTTCATTCCACAAAAATCACCTCAGCACGAGTCATTTTTATACGTCAAAACATTAAAAAAAAACCTTTAAAAAATTGTGAAGTTTTTTTTTATGTTTTTTTACTTTGTTTTGCAGTTCCTAATTCATGCTCCACCCCTCCATACATCATTTTTATTTTTGCGTCTATAGTGGAGAAAAAAATAATTTTGCCGACGTTGTTTGCGGTCAATTACGATTCCTGTATTAATCTTCGTTTTGCTACAAAAAATCAAAAAATGTCTTTTACTTACGCAATTTGAAAAAAAAAACTCGAACAGCGCGTAACAAAACAATTCTGCAAAACAACTCGCGTGAAGTTGGGAGGTGTGAGTGGTCGAATGGAATGACGTCACAGCCTGCAATGAAATAAAATTTGAGTCCATTGAAAAAAAATGGTGTTGCCTCACGTCCTGAAACTTCCATTTTTTTTCGGCGTCATTACTCACAAACGTTTTGTTTTTATGGTTGATATATATATATAAATATATATATATATATATATATATATATATATTCCAATTACTTATTAATTGAAACATAATTAAAAGAATATATAGAATTGTCTTTTTAGCATACATTTTTATGTGTATACATTTCTAATGTTTGTATGTCATGATATCATGTTCACTGCTGAGATCTTCACCTTGTGTGAGTTCACTTCAATGATTGAGAGGAACATAATCATGGAATTGAAGATCATTGTAATCTCCTTCTGTTTGATAATCAAGAGAGAACAAAACCCCTTCCTCAGGTGCATTTCGGTGAGCTTCCCACAGAGGGGGGCAGTGATGTGTTCGGTCAGGAGGGCCAGGATGTCCATTGTGCTTGTCATCTTCAGCTCCTTCCTCACCTGCCTCCTCAACCTCCTCACCATCACCGTGTGCAAAAAACCCTTTATTTCTCCTCCTCTCCATCCCTCCTCTCCTCTTCTCCATCCCTCCTCTCCTCCTTTCCTCCCTTCCTCTCCTCCTCTTCATTCCTCCTCTTCTTCTTTCTATCCCTCTTCTTCTTCTTCTTCTTCTTCTCCTTCTTCTTCTTTCGATCCTTTTTTATCTTCCAATTCATCTTATTTTTTCCATCCCTTCAATCACGCGTTCAATTACAACTGTTCTCTCTTCTCCAATCACAGCTGTTCCTTCAACGACAACCAATTTGTCTATCCTCTAAATACTGCTTTCAACGACACCACCCACCACAACACCACCCACCACAACACCACCACCCACCACAACACCACCACCCATCACAACACCACCACCCACCACAACACCACCACCCACCACACTACCACCACCCACCACAACACCACCACCCACCACACTACCACCACCCACCCCAACACCACCACCCATCACACCGAGTACATCTACTACATCAGCTTCAAAGAGACCACCCAGAAAGAAATTTTCTTCAAAAATTTGAATTTCTGGACCCAGGCGCTTCTGGTGAAGTTGATTCCGTGTGGTTGGATGGTCATTCTGAGCGCCATTTTGACACAAAAAATGGCGTCAGTTCAAAACAAACGGAAACACTTGCAGCGCATCCAGGTGGCAACCGGAAGAGAAAACCAAATAGACTCCAGAAAGCGCCGGACTTACCGCACCACGCGCATGCTCATCATCATCGTCTTCCTCTTCGCCCTCATTGAGTTCCCGCACGGCGTGATGAACCTTTTGAGCGGCACTCTGGACCAGCAGTTCGTGACGCAGATCTACGACAAACTAGGAGAGTTGTTGGACTTTTTCACGTTGGTGAACAGTTCCATCAACTTCATCCTCTACTGCGCTATGAGTCACCACTTTAGAAGCACCTTTGCCTCCATCTTCCTCAAGTCCCTGCCTCAAGAGGACCCGAATGTTTGAGAGGTCAGCGTTCGAGAAGTGGAGTGGAGAGATGGAAGATATAGGGGAGGATGGAAATGAAGAATAATGACGCGGTGGAAAACAGGAAAAAGGAGAGAAAAAAATGGAGAGAAAAAAGAAAAAAATGGAGAGAAAAAAAGATAATTGGAAAAGGAAAAAAAATTAAATGAGAAAAAAAAGAGTTGAAAAAGAAAAACAGCAGAAGCCAGCACGTAGGTGGTTGGCAGGCGTGAGGTTGTATGAGGTTGCTCTGCCGAGGTGTTCAAGTTGTGCAAGTGTTGTCCGCGATGACTTGATGCCCCTGTCTTCATCAAGCCGTTCCTTGATTAAGTTATTGGGTTTTGAATTGTTTTATGATTGAATTAATTGGTTTGGAATTGTTTTATAATTAATTTAAATAATTTGGAATTATTTTTAAATAAAGCAATCTAGCTTGAGGTTATTTTTTTATTAACTTAATCTCTTTAAGAATGGTTTTTCAAGCAATTTGCTCAAAACTCGAGTTGATTCAAAATATTTATGAATTAAACTCAACTATAGTCTCGAGCAGAGCCGACTAAATTACTCATTTGAAACTATATACAGCTGAATCGTTCTTCAAATGGTTCCTTAGGGACCTTGTTTCTAATCGATTCGGTTGTTTTTGCAGAAAACATATTTTCTTTGTTAGAACTCTAGACTTTGTGAACGATCACGTTAAGGCGCCACTAGCGGAACGCTGAAAAATGTATATGATAATACTAGATATTATTGTATATATTATAATATAAATAATACAAATAAAATTATTATATATAATAAAATTTAATATTATTATATGTATTATAATATATTTAATGATATTGGATGTTTATATATATATAGGATTATTTGATATTATCATATATCTGTTAATATTCACTAACATTATTGTTGTTGCTATTATTGCTAGCTCGTGTTGTTTTAGACAAACTTGATTTTTTGAAAGCTTCAATTTCCTGTTTGACTTAATCAATCGAAATGCAAGCGACGATTTCAAAAAAAGTTTTTTTACCTGTCCACGTTATTGTTATATTTAATATAATCATTGTACAACACATATTTCCATGGTGATGAACACTTAGTTTTCAAAATTAAATTCTACAAAAGTCCGTATCGCTTCAAAGAACACAGTTTTGACGTTTAAATTTTTGTTTTGAAAGGATTAATAACATTAATTTTTATTAAATTAATATAATTTAAATTTAAAAATGCAGTCTCCCACCTTATAATGGATGATCCTCCAAATCTGTGAAGCTTGAAGCTTAAGAAGACTCAACAAGAAAAATAAATCTTTTTTTCAATAAAACAATTTTTGCGCCTGTTTTTTTTCCTCATTATTGCTTCAAAGCGATTGATGTGAAATAAATAAATCGAAAAATTATTCGGAAAAAGAATCGAAAGCAATTTCGATATATTTCGATTTTTTGGTGAGATATATGGAATCACAGTTAACAACTGGTACATTGGTAACACTCAAGAGGGAAGCGAAATTACCAAGTCCTACACAACCAAAGACCCAAAGGGATTTGGTCTTTTGAAAAAATATTATAATATTAATTATATTGTAAAATATATATAAATATATATTCTCGGAATTCAAAATATAAAATCTAAATAAATAAATCGAGACAAGAATATAAATGATTATATATATATATATTAGAGATTAAAATTAAAATTTGAAGTTTGAAATAAATAAAAATTAATAACAACGTCTAATAATAGTCAAGCGATATAACACCCACTGATATAACACTCACCAACATGACATCCACTGACATAAGTGGTGGGGGCAACATGACACCCACTGACATAAGTGGTGGGGGCAACATGACACCCACTGACATAAGTGGTGGGGGCAACCCACAAAAAGGGATTGAATTGGACTTCGTAGGTTGGCAGAAGAACACACAAAAACATGATATGCCTAAGAGCTCCGTGCCAGCAATACAAAATACAAGCAACCGACCTTAATATAGAAAAAAAAATTAATGTATGATTATATAAAATTGAAAAAAATTATTGTAAAAAACGTTCTTAATGAGTTATGATTGGTTCAATAGGTAGTCACGTGGGAGGTGTTCTGACGTCATCAGCAGTAAAACGTGGATGAAGTTGCCGACGGCGAATGGAAATGTGTTTTATAGAGATGACGGAAGGAGGGTACAAACGCGTGAAAATGGCGCGAAAATGAGGAAGGAAAGGAGGAAGGAAAGAAGGAAAGAAAGGAGGAAGGAAAGAAGGAAAGAAAGGAGGAAGGAAAGAAGGAAGGAAAGGAGGGAGGAAAGAAGGAAGGAAAAGAGGAAGGAAAGGAGGAAGGAAAGGAGGAAGGAAAGGAGGAAGGAAAGAAGGAAGGAAAGGAGGAAGGAAAAGAGGAAGGAAAGGAGGAAGGAAAGGAGGAAGGAAAGAAGGAAGGAAAGGAGGAAGGAAAGGAGGAAGGAAAGGAGGAAGGAAAGGAGGAAGGAAAGGAGGAAGGAAAGGAGGAAGGAAAGAAGGAAGGAAAGGAGGAAGTAAAGAAGGAAGGAAAGAAGGAAGGAAAGGAGGAAGGAAAGGAGGAAGGAAAGGAGGAAGGAAAGGAGGAAGGAAAGGAGGAAGAAAAGAAGGAAGGAAAGGAGGAAGTAAAGAAGGAAGGAAAGAAGGAAGGAAAGGAGGAAGGAAAGAAGGAAGGAAAGGAGGAAAGAAAGGAGGAAAGAAAGGATGAAGGAAAAGGGATTTTGGAATAACACTGGAAAGAAGAAATGAGTAAGGAATGCTTAGAAATGACGTAAAATTGAAAAAAAGACGTGAGTTGGTAGAAAAAGATAAAAAACGAAAAATACAAATTTTAAAGAGAAAAACATTTTTAAAAAATTTTTAAGAAAAAAATGAGAAGAAAAGATATGAGTGGAGAGGAATGTAAGAAGGTGTATGAGGGGTGAGGAATGTGCGAAGAATGGTGGTAGCGAAGGAATATCAAGGTGGTATGGTGCTTGTGAAGATGTAACTGCGCATGGGAGGTTTGAGGGTGGTGGTGGGTGGGTGGGAGAAGTGGTGGTGGGTAGGAGAAGTGGTGGTGGGTGGGTAGGAGAAGTGGTGGTGGGTAGGAGAAGTGGTGGTGGGTGGGTAGGAGAAGTGGTGGTGGGTGGGTGGGAAAAGTGGTGGTGGGTGGGTAGGAAAAGTGGTGGTGGGTGGGTAGGAAAAGTGGTGGTGGGTGGGTGGGAAAAGTGGTGGGTGGGTAGAAAAAGTGGTGGGTGGGTAGGTAGAAGTGGTGGGTGGATAGGAGAAGTGGTGGTGGGTGGGTAGGAGAAGTGGTGGTGGGTGGGAGAAGTGGTGGTGGGTGGGTAGGAGAAGTGGTGGTGGGTGGGTGGGAAAAGTGGTGGTGGGTGGGTGGGAAAAGTGGTGGGTGGGTAGAAAAAGTGGTGGGTGGGTAGGTAGAAGTGGTGGGTGGATAGGAGAAGTGGTGGTGGGTGGGTGGGAGAAGTGGTGGTGTGGTTGAGAGAAAGGTGACGTATTTGTGAGGAAGACGGGAAAGGATACTGGAAGATGAGGTGGAAAATGTATCTAAGATGAGGTGGAAAATGTATCTAAGATGAGGTGGGGTGTTTGCGTGGAACATTAAATGTAGCATTGTTTATAAGCCGATACGAGGCGATAAACCATCAGATTGTATGTGCAAACTTGATTTACGAAGTCGATAAATGTTTGAAAATGATATAAGATTTAGATATATGTTCAAAAATGATATACAAATTAGATATTTGTTTAAAAGTGGATGGATGTTCGTTGGAAGCAGTTGAAAGATTTTGAAGCATGGCTGTGAAGAGTTGGGTTGTTGTACTTATGTTGAATGTTACTGTTGCTTTTTTATGTTTTTGTTGTTGTTTTTTTGTTACTACTTTTGTTGTTGTTTATGTTTTTGTTGTTGTGGACTTTTTGGTGTCGTTGTTATTATTCAAACATTTTTTGGTGTAAAAATTTAAAAAACAACAATATAAAAATTCATAACATCCAATAAAAACAAAAACAAAACAGAAAAACGAGTAATGAGATTTTTAAAAGTTGAATTCCAATCAAAACTGTTTTCGACAGACGGAAAACATTTTATGCGCTAAAACCCATCAGTGGGTCACGAATGATGGAGGAATTTTCGATAATTTCTGCGCAAAATAATTTGTTTTTCAAATGAACGGATGGACGTGTAGTTGAATTGGAAACAAAAATCGTGTGGAATATTTAAATTCAAAGCGAATATGAAAACAGAGAAAGGGGTAGAGAGTGAAATTGACGTTTGAAATTAATTAAATTAACTTTTCAAAAAATTTACGAATTAATTCGAATTAATTCAAAAATAATTATTGAATCATGGCGTCGAACAAGCTGTATAACACGTTGTTTGTTGCTTGGGTTGTTGTTTTTGTTGTTGTTGTTGTTGTTGTTGTTGTTGTTGTTGACATTAGCATCAATGTCGCCAATGTTGTTTATCATCATAATTATCATTATTATTATCATCATAATTATCATTATTATTATCATCATAATTATCATTATTATTATCATTATAATTATCATTGTTATTATCATTATTATTATCATTATTATAATCATTATTATTATCATTGTTATTATCATTATTACTATCATTGCCTTTATTGACGTCTTATTGTTGACGTTATTATCACTGCTATCGTTGTTGGATTGTTAACATATAATTACTGCTAGTATTTTTACTGTTATTAATGTTGTTATTGATATTGTTATTGTTGTTGTTATTGTTGTTGTTATTGTTGTTGGTATTGTTGTTGTTATTGTTGTTGGTATTGTTGTTGCTGTTGAAAACGTTATTGATGTAAATGTTCGCGTATATAACACTGTTTCATGCATATGTTCTGTTGCTACAACAAGCCTCTCAAGTTGCCAACATGTGTGTGTGTGTGTGTGTGTGTGTGTGTGTGTGTGTGTGTGTGTGTGTGTGTGTGTGTGTGTGTGTGTGTGTGTGTGTGTGTGTGTGTGTGTGTGTGTGTGTGTTTGTGTGTGTAGAGAGGGGGCGTATTTTGATTTGAAACAAATGTATACCAATAATCAATAAACATTATTATTTCATTAAAGGTCTTTTTTTGGCGCGAAAAGTCATTAATCAATATAATCACCAGATAATTCAGGTATGTTAAGCTCTCATCATCATCATCATCATCATCATCATCATCATCATCATCACCATCATCATCATCATCATCACCACCATCATCATCACCATCATCATCACCATCATCATCATCATCATCATCATCACCATCATCATCATCATCATCATCATCATCATCATCATCACCTCCATCACCATCATCATCATCATCATCACCATCATCATCATCATCATCATCATCATCATCATCATCATCATCATCATCATCATCATCATCATCATCATCATCATCATCATCATCATGGCTTAGAATTCATTTTGGAACTTGGATCTTCTATTTCTGATGGTTCCTTCCAAGGGCACGTCATCATTATCATAACCACGATCACGATCATCTTCGTAGTCGTCTTCCTCCTCCCTTCTTGACCTGTTGCCACCTGTGGGAGTTGGTAGGGGTGTGACACAATATATTGCGACCCTTGAAACGAAAATATGGATAATAACAGGCGTCATCGATTCTGACCTATTTCTTCTAACTGTTTATTATTATTATTATTATTATTATTATTATTATTATTATTATTATTATTATTATTATTATTATTATTATTATTATTATTATTATTATTATTATTATTATTATTATTATTATTATTATTATTATTATTATTATCATTATTATTATTATTATTATTATTAGTAGTAGTAGTAGTAGTAGTAGTAGCAGTAGTAGTAGTAGTAGTAGTAGTAGCAGTAGTAGTAGTAGTAGTAGTAGTAGTAGTAGTAGTAGTAGTAGTAGTGGTAGTAGTAGTAGTAGTAGTAGTAGTAGTAGTAGTAGTAGTAGTAGTAGTAGTAGTAGTAGTAGTAGTAGTAGTAGTAGTAGTAGTAGTAGTAGTAGTAGTATTAGTAGTAGTACTAATTTCTTATTTTTCAACCCTACCACCACCACTGCACCACCACTGCACCACCACCACCACCACCACCACCACTGCACCACTGCACCACTGCACACCTTGGGAGATAAAGGCCTGGGCGGGTCCCAGGTGAGGGTCGTAGCGGGTGCGAGAAGAGGAGGGGTTGGGTGGTTGGCTGGACGGGATGGGTAGCCTCTTGGAGGCCACCTCCATCGACCTGAAGCGTGTCATGGCGTCCTTGACGGCAGCGTGGTCAGGCAGTTCGTCTTCCCGAATCTCCGTCACGTAACTGCCCCTCGCCACGCCAGACTCGCCTCGGTCATAGTCATCGTCGTCACCAACTTGACTGCTCCTCCCACTCCTCACCGACCCTTGGTCGCTCCTGTCATAGTCCATCTCCCTCCTGCCTCCCCCGTCCTTGGGTAACTCCGACGCAGGGGTGTTTTCATTAATGAGGTCCCCTGTCACCGCCTCGTACCTGCGAGGGGTCAAAGTGTTGAGGTGGTGTGTTTGTGCTAGCTGGAAACATAGTCCTTGTAATCACCGTTTGATCCTTACTCCAAGCATCATCATCATCATCTTCACCCTTTTCTTTTTTCTCTTTTTCCTCTTTCCTCCTCCTCCTCCTCCTCCTCCTCCTCCTCCTCCTCCTCCTCTTCCTCCTCCTCCTTCTCCTCCTTCTCCTCCTCCTCCTCCTCCTCCTCCTCCTCCTCCTCCTCCTCCTCCTCCTCCTCCTCCTCCTCCTCCTCCTCCTCCTCCTCCTCCCCTATTATCCACCACCTACTTGGGGGTGTCTCCATGAACGATGCAGGGCCTGTTCAGTGGAGTTGCCTCCTTCACCTGCCACTTGAAGGTCTGAATGGTATGATAACGTATGATAAATATTATGAAATAATAATTTTGGAAAAAAAATGTAATTATTATTATTATCATTATAGATTTTTGATAATAATCATTATCCCACATAATCATCACCATAATCATAATCATAATCATCAACATCATCAACATCATCATCATCATCATCATCATCGTCATCATCATCATCATCAGCATCATCATCATCATCATCATCATCATCATCATCATCATCATCATCATCATCATCATCATCATCACGCACCCTTGTCTTGTGTTCCTCGTTGTTGTCATAGAGATCTCTCTCGCCGTAGTATGACCTACTCCTACCACCACCCCCACTGCCACCACCACCCTTGCCACCCCTCCTTATAACCACCCCATCATCTACAGCTTTCCTATCATCATAATCACCACCACCCCTTTCCAACCTTTCATCTGCTCTCTCTTCCTTTTCTTTCTTTCTATCTCCTCTTCCTCCCTCTCTTCTCTTCCCTCCATCATCTCTCCCCCCTCCCCTCTCATACCTATCATCATCTCTCCCACCTCCCCTCTCATACCTATCATCATCTCTCCCCCCTCCCCTCTCATACCTATCATCATCTCTCCCACCTCCCCTCTCATACCTATCCTCATCTCTCCCACCTCCCCTCTCATACCTATCATCATCTCTCCCACCTCCCCTCTCATACCTATCATCATCTCTCCCCCCTCCCCTCTCATACCTATCATCATCTCTCCCACCTCCCCTCTCATACCTATCCTCATCTCTCCCACCTCCCCTCTCATACCTATCCTCATCTCTCCCACCTCCCCTCTCATACCTATCATCATCTCTCCCACCTCCCCTCTCATACCTATCATCATCTCTTCCACCTCCCCTCTCATACCTATCATCATCTCTCCCACCTCCCCTCTCATACCTATCATCATCTCTCTCACCACCATACCTTTCTTCCCCCCTGGGACCACCTCTACCCCCCCCTCTTTCATATCTCTCCTCAGTCCTACCGCCTCCACCCCCTCTTCTTTGCCTTTCCTCGTCCCTACCCCCCTCCTTCTCACACCTTCCCCTGCCTCCCTCCCTGGCAAACCTCTCTCCTTCACCACCCCGCTTGTTCAACCTGTCTACCCCTCCCCTCTTGCCACTGCTGCCACCGCTACTGTAACCGTCGTTATCAAGCCTACCACCGCCGCCACTTCTTCTGCCCCCATCCTCACCTCCTCTAAAACCGCCAACATATTCACCATCATCTGTGACACGAATCCTGCCTCTATCCATCCTCTCATCCTCATCATACTCATTTCCTCTTCTTCCTCCCCTCCGTTCCCTCTCTCCATCATCTCGCGATTTCCTCCCTCCTCCTCCTCCTCCTCTTCCATCATCCACACCTCTCCTTCCATCCACAGCCGTCATGTTGTTACCAGCATCGAGTCTACTGGAAGAATACGAACGCGTAGACAAACCACGTGACGCCGATGGTTCTCTAACACGTGACGCAGAAGGTTCTCTAGCACGTGACCTCTCTGACGTCACTTCCTCTTCTCGGTCACGCCACTTGGAGACGAGAGACTTGGTGATGCCTGAGTGGGGGAGGTCTTCTGTGGCGTCATCGTGGTAGTGTTGTTGTTGTTGTTGTCTACTTTGTTGTCTATGGTCTTCTTGTTGTTTTTGAGTAGTTTGACGTTGTGGTTTTCTAGGTTGTTGATTTTGTTGTTGTTGTTGTTCGTGGTAATGAGGCTGATCGTCATGATATTGTTGTTGGTCGTAATCTTCTTCATCTGAGTAGTATTGTTGTTGTTGTTTATTGCGACCGGATGTTGTTCTTTGTTCTCTGTAATAATCCTCATCCTGCTCTCTAGCCCTGTGTTGCCGTGGTTGTTGTTGCTCTTGATAATTTTGTTGTTGCGACGACCTTTGGTGCTGCTGCTGCTGCTTAGGCTGTCTCTGCTGTTGCTGTTGTTGTTGCTGTTGTGGTTGTTCGAACATGGCCTTAAGGTTGCGGGTGAGGGAGGGAGGAGGCAGTTCATCTTCCAGCACGTAAATGTTGCTTGACACCACCACGTCCGGTTGTCGCTGGTTGAGGTTGTCTGTGTCGACGTTGTCCCCACCTGACCTGCTCGTGCTGGTCGGTGAAGTATTATTTTATCATTATTAATATTATTAATATTAATATTATTATTATTATTATAAGTATAATTATTTTTATTATTATTATTATTATTATTATTATTATTATTATTATTATTATTATTACTATTACTACTATCATCATCATCATCATCATCATCATCATCATCAATATTATTAGTTTATTAATGAAGATTATTGGATAGTTTTAGTTATTATAGTTATTATATTTATTATATTTTATTTATTTTATTTTAATATATTTATTATATTATATTTATTATATTTATTATATTTATTATATTTTATTTATTATATTAAATTTATTAAATTTATTATATTTTATTTATTATATTTTATTATATTTTTCATTGAAAGGGCATCTCACCCCTCAGAGGTGTAACTGTCCTGCTTTGAAATATCTTGCTCTGGAAATTGAAGAGGTACTCAACCATTTTCACTTAACAACTAAAAGTTAACAGAGTATTAAATAAATGAATATCGATCAAAGTTATTATTATTATAATAATAATAATAATTATTATTATTATTATCAGTATTATTATTATTATTATTATTATTATTATTATTATTATTATTATTATTATTATCAGTATTATTATTATTATTATTATTATTATTATTATTATTATTATTATTATTATTATTATTATTAAGAGCATCCTTCGATGACTCATTCGAATATGACTTTTATTTTTATTAGTAACAAACAACTAAAAGTGATTCATTGGAAATATTTTTGAATGTTAAACTCAGCCTACTGAAGGCAGGAACATCAGGCAAGAAGTTGTGACTGCCTGTGTGGCATGAAAGGTTGTATCATAAAATAATAATAATTAATAATAATAATAATAATAATAATAATAATAATAATAATAATAATAATAAATAAATAAAATAATAAATAAAATAATAATAATAATAATAAATAAAATAATAATAATAATAATAATAATAAATAAAATAATAATAATAATAATTATTATTATTATTATTATTATTGTTATTGTTTTTATTATTATTATTATTGTTATTATTATTATTGTATTATCATTATTATTATTCTATATGCACAAGTACGGTCACCCATGCATGCATTTGAGAATGTATAAATACACACATACATGCGCACACACATACACACACACATGCACACACATACATGCACACTTACGCATTCACACATACACATGCACACATACATGCACACATACATGCACACACAAACGTCCAAACATGAACTCAAAGATTGAAGAAGTCGCAACAAACCCTTGAGAGTGAACAACTTTGTGAAGTCTGCCTTGCAGTAGAAATGGCCTTCAGCCACTGAGTAGTTGCCCAGACTGTGTATTTGTGTGTGTGTGTGTGTGTGTGTGTGTGTGTGTGTGTGTGTGTGTGTGTGTGTGTGTTTGTGTGTGTGTTTGTGTGCGTGCATTTAGTATTGTGAAGCAAAAATACCCCAACAACACAACATCATACAAACATTCACATAACACCTACAAGCAGCTCTCAAAAAAGCCCACAAAAACAAATTCACAAACACCAACAACTACCTCAGACACAAAAAACTCCACAAAAAACACAACCCCCCAAACAACACAACCCCCACAAACAACACAAACCCCCACAAACAACACGAACCACCACAAACAACACAGTAATGAAAACCCGTAAACGAAAAAAACCCAAACGATCCCATAAACAATGCAACCCTCTAAACTCAAACACAAACACCCCCCAAAACTAAACAACCCCCCAAAACTAAACAGTCCCCAAACACAAAACACCCCCCAAAACTAAACAACCCCCAAAACTACAGTCCCCAAACACAAAACACCCCCCCTCCCCACTTGAGAAGCTTGTGGCAGCAGTAGCAACGGAAGCAGGCCTTGTGGTAGGGCACCAGATCCACCGTGATCTTCTCCATCTCGTAGGCTCTCCTGCCACACACTTGACAGATGTTGTCCGAGGAGTTGCCCTGGTGGTGGAGTGGTTGGTGGATGGGTAGGTGGGTTGGTAGGTGGGTTGGCTGGTAGGTGGGTGGGTTGGTAGGTGGGTGGGTTGGTAGGTGGGTGGGTTGGTAGGTGGGTGGGTTGGTAGGTGGGTGGGTTGGTAGGTGGGTGGGTTGCTAAGTGGGTTGGTAAGTGGGTTGGTAGGTGGGTGGGTGGGTTGGTGAGTGGGTGGGTTGATGAGTGGGTGGGTTGGTGAGTGGGTGGGTAGGTTGGTGAGTGAGTGGGTGGTTTTTTGGGTTGGTTGGTGGGTGGATGGGTCGATTGATGGATGGGTGAATGGGGTTGAAGGGATGTATAAATGATTAGATGGGTGGTTGAGTGAGTTATTGTTTGTTTTTTTGTTTAGGTGCAAGTGGTGGGCGGACGAAGAGGTGTGAGGATAAAGAAGACAAATTGGATGTGTGTGAGAAAACTGGTGGATGAGTGGATGAAAGGATGGATGGATGGATGGACGTTGAGTGGATAAGTAAATGAAAGGTGGGTGGATGGATGGATGGTCGTCAATCAATAAATGAAAAACAAAAGATGAGTGAATGACAAAAGAAACATTACACGGACAGGTTGATGAAATTATGATTAAGTGTTGTTATGAGGAACAATGAAGGACGAACGAAAAGAATAAATAACAATTAAAATGGGTCCTTCAGTTATAAGCGTCATTAAGAAGCGAACAAAGAGGCCATTCGGACAGTGTATAAATCGCCTCAGCTTTGGCGCTACACAAACTGAATTATTATTTAATTTATTTTTATATTATTATTATTATTATTCCTATTTGATTTATTATGATTACTAAATCAAGGCGAGGACGACACGGCATTGTGGAGAACTCACATAGTCGTGTATGATGGCGTGGGTGCGATCAGCTTGTGTGGTGTCCTTGTGTTGTTGCTGTTGCTGCTGTCGTTGTTGCTGTTGTCGTCGCAGTTGTTGTTGTTGCATGGCGAAGTCCTCCTCGTCATTGTACTCCATGTTCCTCACCCCGGCCAGGCCTTTCCGACTGGCGTCCCTGCTGGACAGATCCTCAAACTGCTCCTTGTTGTTGTTGTTGGACTTTTTGTTGCTTGACTGTTGTTGTTGTTGTTGTTGGTGGCCGTGAACGCTGAATTTGGAATTTCCTGGAAGAATGAAGCTCAATGAGATTTGAATATAACTATTTAAAAAAGAATAATAATAACGAAAATATTATAATTATTATTAATAACAATATGATCATGAATAAGATTTGATATGTACATTAAATTTATAAAGATGAATCTTTGAAATCATTCAATACGAATTAGTCTACGTAATCATCATCATCATCATCATTGCCTCGAGCGCCTCTGAGGCAAACTAGTTTGCGAACTGTGCGCTATAACAAATTTTACATTCATTATCATCATCATCATCATCATCATCATCATCATCATCATCATCATCATCATCATCCTCATCATCATCATCCGCATCATCATCATCATCATCATCATCATCATCATCATCATCATCATCATCATCATCCCATCATTGAAGTCAGCAGGCCAATCAAGCAACACCACGACGCTTATGAAAGGTTTTTTTATTAACTTTGAAGAATTATGAGTAAGATCAAAGGTATGAAAAAGCTAACACGCAGAGACAACAAACCTCCTTCAAAAGGACACCTAAACAAACATACAGAGATACAAACAAACTGAAGAACACACATAAAAAAGCTCAAAAACACATACAAACAAACCTAACAATACAAACAAGCAAGGATACCTAGACACAATCAAACAAAACCAACAAAACAAAAATAACCAAAGATACAAACAAACAAAACCAAAGATAAAAACAAACAAAACCAAAGATACAAACAAAAAACTCAAAGATACAAGCAACCATACGCAGTGAGACAAGCAACCTGTCGTAGTGGGATCATTCCACTCAAGCTCTTCAATGTCTTCATCTTCGTCATCTTCAACACCACCACCGGCAACATTGTTGTTGTTGTGTTGCATGACTGTTGATGTCTTGTTGATGTTGTTGTTGTTGATGTTGTTGTTGATGTTGTTGTTGTTGTTGATGTTGTTGTTGATGATGTTGTTGTTGATGTTGTTGTTGATGTTGTTGTTGATGTTGTTGTTGTTGATGTTGTCGTTGAGGTTGTTGTTTCTTCTCGAATCGTCCTTTGGGCAATGTAAGTCAATGTAAGTCAAAATAAGGACGGTTCAACTAATTACAACGTTCAAGAACTTTCCAGAAAAAATGAAAACTATTCTATCATTCGACTAGTCAATGAAGAGAACCTTAATCAAAAAGCTGTCAATCTGTCAACAAACAACACTAATCTAATCTAATCTAATCTGACTTAATCTAATCTAATCTGACTTAATCTAATCTAATCTGACTTAATCTAATCTAGTTTGATTCAATTCTAACCAAATATGAATGAACTGTGTGTTAATTAAGGCACAAATGGTCGAGCACCGCTACGAAGACACAGAGCAGGACGCGGTATGGCAGTTATTTAATAGCGAGACAGAGCTATCATGTACTCACAATTTCTCGCAACGACTCTTTTATGGCGCTTAGACATACCTATACAACTATAATACTACAATAACAAGGTACATAAACCGTTATATAACCTCATGAAACGTTATACAAGCGTATAAGTTATTCAATCATAGAGTCGTGGAGAAGAGAAGTAGACAATATAATCAAGTTACACACCACTATACAACTACAGTTTAAAGTATAAAGTCACACAAGCACATGAGCGTTGAGAGCAATGACAAGACTGCACGGGACTGAACGACCATGCTATGTAACTATACAATGTAAGTATGCAATATAACTATACAATGTGAGCATACAATGTGAGTATACAATGTATGTAAACAAGGTAACTATACAATATAACTATACAATGTAACTATACAAGGCAACCATACCAGGCAATCATACTAAGTAAATACACCAGGCAACCATACCAGGCAATCATACCAAGCAACTATACCAGGCGACTGTACAATGTAACCATATCAGGTGACTATACCAGGTAGCTACGTAGCATTGAAGTGAACCTTCAAGTGTCATGACGGTGTTATGATGATGTATGTAAGAATGCCTTGCAGGGGTGAGTGTGTACAAGGATAAGATAATATTTGACACTTGTGTGCTCATATTTTTATATAAATTCTACTGTATATATATATATATATATATATATATATATATATATATATATATATATATATATATATATATATATATATATATATATATATATATATATATATATATATATATATATATATATATATATATATATATATATATATATATATATATATATATATATATATATTACTCATAGTTACTCATAAAGAAGTGGTCATGGAGATATACAAAAGAAATCACTTGGCATTGAAGCTGATTCAATGGTCTTTTGTGATTTTGAAAAGGTTGTAGAGTTACGCAAGTGTATGAAGATTAAGAGACGTTTGAGGAAGATTTAGAAAGATTTAGAAAAAAATTTTGAAAAGATTTTTAGCAAAGATTTGGAGAAGTTCGGTGGATTTTAGGAGAAATAAGATTTAGTAAAGATTAAGAAGAGGTTGGTGAGGGAAAGTTAAGTAAACATTTATAGTTTGGCGAAAAGAAAAAGGAAGTGAGCTGAAATTTAAAAGTTGGATGGAGATTTCGAAAAGTTGAGAAGTTTGAAAGATTTGGTAAAAAGTAGCAGAAAGGTTTGATAATGATTAACAAAGAGGTTAATGAAGATTAACAGGAAGGTTAATGAAGATTAAGAGAAAGGTTAATGAAGATTAAGAGAAAGGTTTGATGAAGATTAAGAGAAAGGTTTGATGAAGATTAAGAGAAAGGTTTGATGAAGATTAAGAGAAAGGTTTGATGAAGATTAACAGAAAGGTTTGATGAAGACTTACAGGAATTTGGTTGAGTATAGAATAGAATATTAAAAATACTGTTTGATGTGGGTTTAAAAGTTGAATCATTTTTTAAAATAAAGTCATAACTTCATAAAGTCTCAGCACAACAATGTGTTTCGAATTATGCATTGAAATGACCAAAGAAATATTAATACAGAGCGCTATATAATTTAAACCACGTGGGTGGTTAAATATAGAACTCTATAAATAGAAGCCTAATTGAATATTCACAGGCCAAAGAACTACCTAACCAACTAACTAGCGCACGATCGCCTGCTTCCAAAAAGAGGAATATATCAAGGTGATAGTAATAGTAGTGATGAAAATATTAATAATTATTATATCTTTATTAATAATAATACTAACATGATTACTAAAAATATTATTAGCATAATTACTAATAATATTATTAACATGATTAGTAATAAAAATACTAATAATAAAAATAAGAAAATCAATAAAAATACTAATAATAAAAATAAGAAAATCAATAAAAATAATATTAATAACAAAAAAACTAATATTGAATGAAATGATAATATTAATGAAAATAATAACAAAAAGAACACTAACGACAACAACAACGGCACGAACAAGGAGGGGTGGGGTGGTTTTGTAGGAAGGAAGCATGCCAAGAGGTGGATATGCTTCAAGTGGTGATGTCAAAGGCGAAGTGTGGATCATTTTAATGAAACAATAACAACAACAATAACAACAACAATAATAACAATAATAACTATTATTAAATAGAAATATAATTAATAATAAATTAATGTTATTAATAAAATTAATGAGAGGGATAAAAGGATGGAGCGGTGATGATGGCAATGCACTTGCAAGCACAACAACATGCTGCCTTGTGAATGAAACGCAAGGACACGAACAACATTCGGGAATCTACCATGCCGACCTGCCTCCCTCCATTACTCCGTTCAAGCTGTCTCTGGTGGCTTTGGTCTTTATAGCTGCCTCCTCCTCCTCCTTCTCCTCCTCCTCCTCCTCCTCCTCCTCCTCCTTCTTCTTCTTCTTCACCATGGCCCTCTTCAGCTTTTTCTCTTCCTCCCCCTCTTTTTCTTTCTCTTCATCCTCAGCTTTGATCTTTTCACCATCAGCAACCCTATCGAGATTATTACCGATATTGATGTCGTCATAACCGCTGTTGTGGATGGTTTCTATGTTAGTGGTAAAACGACCCCTAGCCCCAACATCATCATCATCACCACTATCACCAACATCATCATCATCACCACTATCACCAACATCATCATCATCACCACTATCACCAACATCATCATCATCACCACTATCACCAACATCATTATCATCACCACTATCACCAACATCATTATCATCACCACTATCACCAACATCATCATCATCACCACTATCACCAACATCATTATCATCACCACTATCACCAACATCAACCTTACCACCATCATAATTGCCATTATCCTCATCAGTATCATCTTTTCTCTTACCATCATCATCATTACTACCACCATCATCACCATCGTCGTCTTCATCATCCTCATCCAATAACGTTTCCACTCTTATAAACTTCGAGTCCTTTTTGACGCTCTGCTCCCCTCCCCCTTCCTCCTCCTTGATGCCGTATGCCATACTAATGCTCTTCCGAATACTCTTTTTCCAATCATTTCTTCTTATTTTTCCCTTTCTTCCTTCTATTTCTCCTCCTACTCCTCTTCCTCCTTCTATTTCTCCTCCTACTCCTCTTCCTCCTTCACCTCCTCCCTCTCTTCTTCCTCCATCACCTCCTTCCTCTCTTCTTCCTCCATCACCTCCTTCCTCTCTTCTTCCTCCTTCACCTCCTTCCTCTCTTCTTCCTCCTTCACCTCCTCCCTCTCTTCTTCCTCCATCACCTCCTCCTTCTCTTCTTCCTCCTTCACCTCCTTCCTCTCTTCTTCCTCCATCACCTCCTTCCTCTCTTCTTCCTCCATCTAGAGCAAACCTTAAATTATCTACGGCGTCAAAACTTTTTGCAAAATTGAACTTACAACGAGAGACCTTCTCTTTAACTACCCTATCATTATCAAGACCACCACATCGACCATCGTCGTCGTCATCGTCATCATCACCATAAGTGAAGCTTACACAATGCACATTCATTAAAGTGGTTCTTTTGGGAGGCAGAGAGATCGGAGGGTGTGTGGTGTCTGTGGAGCCTCTTTCTAACTCCCTCACACTTCTCACCTCCTCCTGCTCACACCATTTATCTGCTACCTTTGCTGCATTTTTCTCCACAACATCTCCTACATTTCCCACCTCACCTACTCTTCCCCCAGATTCAATGATACCTCCTCCTCCTCCTCTTCCTCCTCCTCCTCCTCCTACTCCTCCTACTCCTTCCATGCCTCCTCTCCTTCTTCCATCAACCTCACAAGCCTCCACACCCATCTTCCCCCTCACAACTTCACGTGCATACATACTCATCCTCATTTTTCCATCTTCTTCTCCATCACTCTCGTCTATGAAACTCTTGTCAGTGTCTTTTATTTTTCCTCTTTCACCATCATCATCGTCGTCATCATCTCTTTTATCTTCACTATCTTTACTGCCGCCATCAAACACATTAATATCACAACTATCCATTATATAATTATCACGGCCACCACTATCATCATTATCACCACCATCGGGTGATAAAAGGTTCATCTCATCGATTTCCGCCCTGGGGGCTCTTTTATGGCGCCAATTTGAACAATCCTCATCATAACCACCGTCATCATTATCATCAAACACCTTTACGACATCATCTTCCTCCTCCTCCTCCTCCTCCTCCTCCTCCTCCTCATTAAAGAGGTTCTGGTCTAAATACTTGAAGCTCATGCATCCGTTCAAACTATCACTCATGTAGGTATGAAGAGGTTTTCTATTATTATTATTATTATTATTATTGTTGTTATTATTATTATTATTATCCCTATTATTATTATTATTATCCCTATTATTATTATTATTATTATTATTATTATTATCTCTATTATTATTATTAATATTATTATTATTATTATTATTGTTATTATTATTATTATTATTATTATTATTATTATTGTTATTATTATTATCCCTATTATTATTATTATTATTATTATTATTATTATTATTATTATTATTGGCAGCGATATTTGTACCGTTGTTTTTGTTATTAGTGATTTTGATTGCGTAATGGTCTTCAAAAACGCTGTTAGTTTTTTCATTATTACTGTTATATCCAATATTATTATTACTATAATTGTTATTATTATTATTATTATTATTATTTATATTATCATTATTATCATTACTATTACGGTTGCCATGGTTAACTACGTTACCTGTGTGACGAGGCAGGTAGTAATAATGCAATTTGTCCTGTTTGAGCTGGTTGGTTGGTGGCGTGGAGGCATTAAGACACAAGTCGAACAGTTTGAAGTAATTAAAATATATAAGTAAAATGTTTAATTAATTAATATAATAAAAATGTTTAATTAAGAGATATAATTAAAAAGTTTAATTAAGAAATATAATTAAATAGATTAATTTAGAAATATAACTAAAAGGTTTAAGTGCGATATAATTAGGATATGATAATGGGAGATATTTGATGGGTATAATTAAAATAGGTAGTTATTATTATTATAATTATGAAGAGCATAATATTGAATCTTGATTATGATTGAGCTAAAAATATAATTTATGGAATGAAAATAAAAATGAAAAATAAATTGAAATATTGAGTATTAAAATAACAAATAATAATAACGATAATTTGAGAATTTCATAGGAGTGTGAAGGTGGTGAGGAATGAGAGAAATGACGAATAATAATATGAAGGAGGATGAATGTTGTGAGAAGATAATCGAAGCGAGCATAGAATTGGTTTCAGTGAAATAGAAATTTAAACTGAGTCTCCAAATTTAAAGGCATATTAACTCCCATGGGAATTATATCTGAATTCCCATGCTATTTTGAAGAGTTAGTACTACTACTACTACTACTACTACTACTACTACTACTACTACTACTGCTACTACTAGTACTACTACTACTGTCGTTACCACCATTGCTACTACTACTACTACTACTACTGCTTCTCCTACCGTTGTTACTATCATTACTTATACCAAAATTAGCCCACCAAAAATGACAATAGCTGTACTACTACCATCAATAAAAATAACAACAACAATAAGAATAATAATAATACTAAGAATAATAATAATAATAATACTAATAATAATAATAATAATAATAATAATAATAATAATACTAATAATAATAATAATAATAATAATAATAATAATAATAATAATAATAATAATAATAATAATTACGCAAACAACACATGTCACTAGTATTGGTAGTGTTATTACTTTGAATAAAATAAAATTTAATTGAAACTAACATGAAATATTGGATATTATCCGAAAAATCCACAAGTATTGCGGAGTATTTGCAGTATTTGAGCTGATATAAGCTCCCTCACACTCTTACACATTAAATGAACAAGCCATTAGCTCAGGTTGGGGCCAGTGGAAGAAATTGTATGAAGAAGACGCCATAAATGGATAATAAAAATGAAAATAAAAAATAATAAAATAAGATTTGTATCTAATTAAAAAAGTTGTATAATAGATATATGATACAAAACTATAGCATAAAATTATAGAATGAAGTTATATTAATCATATATTATATATTATATAAAGCGTTGCGACTTCATGAATATGATACTACTGAAAGAGCCCAACCAAGATGATTTTTGACGGAGGTTGAGTGAGTGAAAGAAGAATGAGTGAAGAGTGAGTGAAAAATAGATTGAATAGGATTGAGGGAGGGATGAGTGAGGAATGAGTGAGGGATGAGTGAGGGATGGGTGAGAGATGAGTGAGGATGAGTGAGAGATGAGTGAGGGATGGGTGAGAGATGAGTGAGGGATGGGTGAGAGATGAGTGAGGGATGGGTGAGAGATGAGTGAGGGATGGGTGAGAGATGAGTGAGGGATGGGTGAGAGATGAGTGAGGAATGGGTGAGAAATGAGGAAGGGATGATAAAAGGATGAGAGAAGGATGTGAGGAATGCATACTGGTACACGTAGGTAACAAAAATGAAACAAGAATGATTCATGAAACTCACATATTCTAATGAGCTTCTGATATTATTATTATTATTATTATTATTATTATTATTATTATTATTATTATTGTTATTATTATAGTTATCATTACCATTAGTGTTATTTTTGCTGTTAATTTTATTATTATTGTTGGTGTTGCTGTTATTTTTATTATTATTATTATTATTATTATTATTATTGTTGTTGAAACTGATGTTTTGGACGTCCCTCATCCACTCATCATCCAGGTTGTCCATGTGCATGTTGACTTTGGAGGGGTTGGACTTGGAGGATGATGAGGACATTTGCTTTGATGATGATGAGGAAGGGTAGGATGAAGTTTGCTTGGAAGAAGATGATGATGATGATACCTGTTTTGGAGGAGGACCATGGGAAGATGATGATGTTTTGTGGGAAGATGTTTTGAGGATGGAGGTGGTAGAGTTGGAAAACTTTGTTGGATCTTTCTTGACTCCTGGGAAGTCATAAGGAACTGCCTGGTACTCTTCAAGGTCCTCATCATCATCATCACCACCATCACCATCATCACCATTGTCACCATGACCACCATCATCACCATGACCACCACCAGCCCCACTTTCAGCTTTGAAGCCAGTCCTTTCATGACCATTGCCGGCACTGGGGTCGGCAACAAAGTCATCACCTTCCCCCACATGAGCCCTTCCAGCACCCACGAAAGTCTTATCGGTTGAGTTGCCTTTTAAAGAGTTGCTGTTGCTCGTGAGTGTTCCTTGCTGACTGTTACTTGAAGAATTTATCGATATGGTCACCGAGGATGACTTGATGTCAGTGTTGTTGCCGTGTGCAGTGTCGGCGAAGAAGCCTTCATCATTGAAAAAATCATTATTGTCTAGGTTTCCCTTGGTTTTTATGATAGTTGTAGTAGTAGTGGTGGTTGTGCCATTATTAATATCATTAGAAGTTATTGTGTTGGTGGTTGTGGTGTTCTTCTGTTCAGAGCCAAGGCCCTGTAGAGCAGCCTGCCAGTCGTCATTGGCAAAAGGATCGGTGTTGAAACTTTTACTGTGATCTTCCTCCATCTGTGATGAAATCATAGTACCAATGTGCCAGCATTAAAAATAATTATTTTGTGCAACATTTTAGAAATTTACATCAGAAAAGTGTTCTTTTGAGTAGAAATTTGAATTCTTTTGCGTTCTATTAAAAATACTAACCACATTGTTGTTGCCTGAGGGGGCAAATGGATCGAAATTGTCAAAATCCATCTGGGAATTTTCTGCCATACTTGTTCTTGTTGTGGTAAATCAACTACTTTGATTATTTTTTATTATAAAAAACCTTAAAGTATACTTCAGTTTATGAATACGAGTGGTGAGTGGCCAATGATTTTCATTAACTTGTGTAAAAACGATTTCAACAAATCAATCGATTTTAGCTTCAAGCTTATGTTATTTTGTAATCTTCAATAAATTAATAGTCTTAAAAATTTAGCTCAAGTGGAAATTTATAAAAATTATTTTATCAAAGCCTATGATTTTTAAAACTGGATAAATGAAATCTTGAAATTTTAGATACAAATGACAAATTTTTGAAAAATAAAAATGTCGCACTTTTAGTCCACAATGCCTATCACCTGCGCCTCCTAACAATTGACTCGACTGACATAACTTGTTAAGGATTATTTTTAGCTCTATATTTTTATATTGAAGCGCTTTATTGCGTAAATTTTCATTTAGTTGAAACAAATATAAAAATACTCTCAACAAAATATAGTGTAAAACCTTTGGTAGAACAGTGTATCAACAATTGAAGTTTGTGCAATAGTGGTGAAAGCTTTCAAAATTTAAATATAAATGCCAGTGAGATCTTTCAGAGGCTGAGAACATAAGATTCTAAGAAAAAAAAAGCTGGAAATTATAATTAAGTTAATTTTTATGCTAATAAGAACAATTGATCATTTTCATTTATCCTCGTTAATTGAACCATTATCGATATTTCTTTTTGTTTTTTTTATTTTTCTATTAACAATAATAATAATAATGCGATACAGTACAAAGAATCGTTCCATCGATTAGTAATGCTTTATTAGAGCTCAGCTCAAAAGATGGAAGACGAGAATCTTATCTTTTTAAACGGTTTACAACGGAGAGTTTCTAAACAATCTTCACTAGCGCCATACAAATCCTTCGGTTGTCTTCGATTAGATGGTTAAGTTGATAATTTTCAATATTTTTTTATTTCTTTGATTCCAGGTCAACCTGATTCTAGGTCAACCTGATTCTAGGTCAGCCTGATTCTAGGTCAACCTGATTCTAGGTCAACATGATTCTAGGTCAACCTGATTCTAGGTAAATTATCATAGCCAATTCTCACCTAGCTTTACGTATCCTTGCCATTCAATTCAATCTAACTTCGGTCTTCCTATTCTGAATTTGTATAGCTCTCAGTTTTTATTTCATTCACTCTCAACTTTTAAGGTTTCATAGGTTTGTTTTTATGGTGAATTTTATCTTTATTTTTCATTTTGACTTTTCGTAACTTTATGATTTTTTGTGTAACACTTCTGCGCCTGAGGCATAATGATTAGTTTTTCAGCTATAAAGTGTGATCGAGTGAGTCTAGGTTTGAGTTCTAGAAGCGGGAACTCAGTTAAAGTACAGATGCCGTTTTATAAGTTATTTGTAGGGTGCCCTTTAGCAAAGGCGCTGAAAACGGTTTTACTCGCTGTGGGCTGTTAGACGACTGGACACTCTAGGACGGCGTCTGTGCTTCAATTGAGTTTCAAATATGGAAGAATGTTCTATGTTACAACAGGAAATGTTACAAAAATTAAGATAGAAGAACAATTTCAGATTAGCCAAAACTGTTCCAAAACTTTGAGACAAAAATTTATATTTAAATTCACCACGGGATCAAATTCATGAGTTTCAAAAATGGTATATTGAATAATAGTTTATAATGAAATCAAATAACTATTGAAGAGCTTCTTAGCTTAAGTTGTCTTATGTTGCTTCTTTATGATTCTTCATCTTTCATATATTTTAGAAATATTTGTGACTTTTTATTTCAATAGAATTTAAATCTGACAAACTTTTTCCATTCTTCATCCTCACATTCTACCACTGCTGACTTCTCTCATTAACCACTAACCAAACAGCGAAAACCGCTTCTCTAGAAGCGCCTGTGACGCTTCCACAAAGAGTGCCATCAATGCATTGAGCTTTGCACTCCTTCCGTGAAACCACCACTAAAGTGTGTGGAAATATTCTGTATATCAGTACGGAATATTAAAAACCCATTTTTAGACTGTTCATTACTGAACGCTATTGAACAAAACAGATCAGCGCTATACAAAGTTTTGATAAGAGTAAATTAGATATATGCCTTTCCAACAAGTTACTTGACGTACTAACTCAGTTTTAAGGTCCTTCTCACTAACGTTATCTTCTTATTTTACAAAACTTACGCACCATATGAACATGTGGCTGTAACCAAGCAACTGATAAAATTGTTCTCATGGAAGCACCTTCAAAAAGTTACGAAAATGCGCTATAGAAATTTATTGAATAAATCAATTGACACTAATCTAATCTAATCAAAAGACGCTGTGTATTTTAATTATAATTAATTTAAATTTAATTATGATTAATTCAAAGTTAATTATAATTAATTTAAATCGAAGAGACTAAAAGCCGAAACATTTTTGAGAATTTTATTCATAAAATTCCATAAGAATTATGATTCTTTTAACTAGTCATATATTTGAAAAGTGTAATGTGGAAGAATGATCTTGATGAATGGAAAGCGCGCATACAAAACCGGATTTAAAAACCTGAATTTTGCGAATAAAAATGATAAACGGAATTTTTTTAATACTCAACAAACAAATAAACTCAAAAGTTGATAATTGGAAAACGAATTAATATTGTTTAAATCGTTAAAATCTATTGAGAGGTTTTCACTCCAAACTGGATAAAATGCTTTGCCGGCTCAAAATCCACTTCACTCCGCAAGCCGAGGCCAGAAAGACTTGGAAATTGCTGAGTTTGACTTGTCGTTGTGGAAGTTAGCAACGAGTGAGCATTTAAATGTTAAAAATAACAGAAACAACATAACAAGCAGACGACGTGATAGCTTTGAAATCATAAAACTTATTGAGATAAAAAATATACTTCAAATATATTTAATAAAAACTATTAAAATAAAACAATTTGAATTATCAAAAATAATCAAATAAACCAAAGTATTGAAATAATAAAATAAAAATAATAATAAAAAGAAGAATACGTTAAATGAAAAAACCAAGTGATATAGAATTGAAAAATGAATTGGATTCAGATGCTGAAGTCAACAAAACAAGGGAAACACGAGCACTGACGACTGGAAGAAAACGTTAACAAACGTCCACCATGAAATTCCAACAACACTCCTTGGCGACATCTAGCGACTAATGTTTGAATGTGTATCCAGTAAGGTAGAAGGGCCAGTAGACGAGGTTGAAGGTGAGGAAGAGGAGAGGAAAGATGATTCTAGAAATGGATTCGACCAGCGCCCCAGGGTTCTTCTCGTAACGCTCTTTCAAGTAGCGCACGCAGCGTTTGTTGAAGGGAAGAGGCCTTCTGAAGTGGTGGTTCTCTGGCAGCGAGATCTGTTCCGTCTGTATTGATGACGTCAACGTCTCCTTGGCGCTGTTGGCCGCCTGTGTGTGTGTGTGTGTGTGTGTGTGTGTGTGTGTGTGTGTGTGTGTGTGTGTGTGTGTGTGTGTGTGTGTGTGTGTGTGTGTGTGTGTGTGTGTGTGTGTGTGTGTGTGTGTGTGTGTGTGTGTGTGTGTGTGTGTGTGTGTGTGTGTGCGTGCGTGCGTGCGTGCGTGCATGTGTCTGAATGTGTTCACGTGTGCATGAGTGTGTTTCGGTTAGTTATTGTATTTATTTATTTTTCTTATTAATAATTTATTTATTAATATATTTATTATTTATAATTTATTTGTTCTCCGTTCTTTAATTGTTTTTTTTTCTTCATTTTCGAATCTTTTGAATCTTTTCATTTTTTTTATTTTTGTTAGTTTTTCTAGTTAGTTGTTTCTATTTTGCAAATTCAATTGTTTGTCCATTCATTTTTTTTCCTGATCAATTGAGTATTCCACATATTTCAAACCAAAAACAGCAAAATTTCTTTTTAACAGAAAAATAGAAAAAATTATAAAAACAAAATAAATCCTTATGAAAACAAAAAAGGTTAAACAAGCTGAACTGATGTTTTGAAAACTGAGAAAACCGTTTGAAAAAAGCATAAAAAGGTTTTTATTAAAAATATTAAAAAATATTAAAAAACAAAAAAAAGTATTTAAAGCTCATTTTCAAATATAAAAACACTAGTCGAAAAACAAAAACGAAAAAAAAAAAAAAAAGAAAAAAAAAACGAACGAAAGCGACCGCCTGGGAAACCTTGACTTGGGCCTTTTTGTGTCTCCTGGTGAGGGTGTTGACGATGGAGTACTCGATGAAGGCGGCAAACACGAAGACTAGGCAGGTGGCCATCCAAACGTCTGAAGCCTTCGTGAACGAGTTGGCCGGCGTGCTACGGACCAGCGAAGAGCTCTGAGTGGTGACCGTGAGAATTGTGAGAATGCTCAGTGAGGTTCTGGCAGGTGTCGAGTCAGCGTCGATCCAGAAGCTCAACCAACTCAATAGCACCACCAGCAGCGAGGGCAGGTACGTGGTCAAGATGTACGCTTTCAAACGCCTCGTCATGTGGAAGTTGGCTTTCAAACACGGGAACTGCCCTGTGGTAGGTGGGTGGTGGGTGGTGGGTGGTGTGTTTGTGTGTTTTTTTAATTTTCGTGATGTCAATGTTTGTTGGTGTGTTTGCGGTGTGTTTTGCAACTTTTGTGGCGGGGATGTTTGCTGACGTGCATTCGTTTGTCCGTGTGAAAGTTGTTTTTAACTTTCTTTGATTTGTGGTCTGAATTTACTTCAGTCCTTCTTTTTATTGCATCTTTGCGATGTTGTACCTTCGTGGCCTTTCTGATTGATAGCTGATGGCTTTCTTGTTTTTTTGATAATTTTGTTTCCAACTGAAATTTTTATCTATTTCTGTTTTTTATTTTTCATTTTTTATGTTTTAATCATTTCACGAAATTATTTTCTTTCGCTTTGAAATGTTGAAAAATTTTTTTTGTTTAATGTCATGGAATTGCACTCAAAGAGCGGTTGCAACTGGCACGTTTGATGTGCGTTTTCGCACGTCATGGAGTGGCTGAACCCCTATAACTTTTGCAAAATAAATTTTGTACGCTGTTTATTGCCAGAGAGCTGATTTTTCTCAAGTTCGAAAGGGGTGTTTCAGAAGGTTTGAATCAAAACTCAAAACTTCATTTTTTAATTTTCTGTATGTAACTTTACAGCTTATTAGATGAAAAACTTGAACAATGTGATAGTTGCTGAGTGAACTTTGTATGAGCAAGCCATCGACTGCCAGCCCAAATACTTGGATTTCAAATGTCATTATGGTTTGATTAATTCAGCACCAGGGTTCGGATCAATCGCTTCCTACTTACTCAGTAGCCAACCAGCCACCCCCAATCAATACAACCATGTACAAATCCTCACAACACCACGTTGCAACCACTATACAATGAAACACATACTCTCGACTTCATTAGGTTGTTCTAGTTCACAAAGGAAAATATTTAAGCGCTGCAGGCACAATGCAATACCATGCTTCGTAATGCATTTGAATGCAACGCAATACAATAGTTTGCAATGAAATAAAATAATACAATTCACAATTCATTGAAAAACTGAAAACATAAACTCAAATAAATACAATACAATACTTTACAGACAGGTAAATAAATACAACACAATACATCACAAACAAGCCACCACATACAATGCTCAGGCATGCAAGCCACCACAACAGCACACAATAACATGCCCCAATGCAAGGCACTTATGAACATCATGAGACGAGCTTCAAGGCCATTGGACTGCCTCTGTAGTCATAACTCTTTCGATTCTCTTTCATTCACTTTCGTCCATTCAATTCATCCAATCAATTCGTTTTCTTTATTTCAATCCATCTATTCAATTCATCCAATCAATTCACTTTCCTTATTTCAATCCATCTATTCAATTCATCCAATCAATTCACTTTCCTTATTTCAATCCATCTATTCAATCCCATCCATTTAACTCTTTTCCATCCATCCCTCCCCTTCAACCACTCCCCTGCCCACTCATTCATCCGTCTACCCTTCAATAAACCAATCTATTCATCACTCTCTACAAACATCCAGCCATCGATCTATTTATCTATACATCTATCCATCCATCCATTTGTTCTATCCATCCATCCATCTATCCAATTATCCATCCATTCATCCATTCATCCATCCATCCATCCATCCATCTAACCATTTGTTCTATCTATCCATCCATCCATCCATTCATCCATCCATCCATCCATCCATCCATCCATCCATCCATCCATCCATCCATCCATCCATCCATCCATCCATCCATCCATCCATCCATCCATCCATCCATCCAACCTGTGGATAGGTACAGCTTGGCACAGACTTCATGGGTCACGTGGGTGATTTCGTACTCTGGAAGACTAATGTCCTTATTCAGCTCCACTGGCGACTCTTTCCAGTGGAAGACTATGTCTTCCGTAGTGTACGCGTCTGTAAGGTGGTGGTGGTGGTGGTGGTGGTGGCGGTGGTGATGATGGTGGCGGTGGTGGTGGTGGTGGTGATGGTGGCGGTGGTGGTGGTGGTGGTGGTGGTGGTGGTGGTGGTGGCGGTGGTGGTGGTGGTGGTGGTGATGGTAGTGGTGGTGGTGTTGGTGGGGTAGTGGTGGTAGGAGTGTGGGTGGTTTTGGGAATGATGAAGGTGTTGAGGGTAGTGGGAGATGATGAGGGTGTTGAAGGTAGTGGGGGATGATGAGGGTGAGGGTGATAAAAGGGGGGGTGATGAGGGTGTGAGTGGTTTTGGTGATGATAGAAGTATTGGTGGTATTGGTGGTGGTTTGGTGGTGATACTGGTAATGGTGAAGTTTTGAGTAATTTTTGGGGATGATGAAAGTGGTGGTGGTTGTGTTGGGGGTAGAGTGGACCGCTGAGAGGACTTGAAAGTGATGGCAGAGATGGTCATGGACTTATGCATGGTTGGGGAGGAGCACAGCGGTTGTGTGTTAGTGCAAACGTGGATAGAGCGGATAGGGAATAGTGCTAGAGATAGTGATGCTGGAGAGGCAATGGTGTTGTAGATAGTGGGCTCAGGAGTGGCAGATTAAGGAGAAAAAACCTGCAAAATATGTAATTTGAAAATCTGCCGAGAAAAATAACAAAACAAAAGAAATAAAAATTTAAGAAAATAAAGAACACAGACTCCAAGCATCTCATTGGTCTAAATCTAGGCCTGATGCACGCTGACTTTCAAATATTCACTCGTCTGCAGTCCCACCTCGTCTCAATACACTATTTATCTGACCTGCCTCCCTCTCACCCCTTTATGTCTTTTCTTTCCTATTTTCCTCTTTTTTTTCTTTTTTTTTAAATTTTTTTTAGTTTATTTTTTTTCTTATTTTTCTGTCCACCTTTTCTTTTTCATATTCTCTACCTCTTCCTTTTCTTATCCTCTTTTCTCTTTCTTTTTCCTCCCTTCTCGCTCTCTTTTTTTTTTCCCTCTCCTTCCTTCCTCTCTCAGCCAGCCATATTTTCCACGCCGAACTGCACAGGCATGAAAGCAAAGACGGAACTCCCGTCATCAAGAAGCATCATTCGTGTCTTGTGATCCCCCTCCATACATCCCCCTCAACCTCCCCCCCCTCCCTCCCACACCCCTCATGACCTTGTGACGATGACCATGACCCTAATGCTGATTATCTCTACTGTTAATAGTAGTAGGAAACCTGTGCAAAAACAACACTAACGATAAGAAGATTGAAAACGAGTAAGAACAACAACAATGACAACAACAACAATAATGAAAACAACAACAATGACAACAGCAACAAAAATGACAACAGCAACAACAATGACAACAACAACAACAATGACAACAGCAACAATGACAACAGCAACAATGACAACAGCAACAACAATGGCAACAACAACAATGATGACAACAATAACGGTGACAATAGCAACAACAATGACAACAGCAACAACAATGTCAACAACAGCAATGAAAATAGCTACAACAATGACATAAATAACAAAACTAATAACAAAAACACTAACATCAAAAAACAACCATAACAGCAACAGAAACAACAAAAAAATAACAAAAACAACAACAACAACAACAACAACAAAAACAACAACAAAAACAACAACAAAAACAACAAAACAACAATAACAACAACAAAAAAAAAAACAACAACAACAACAAAAACAACAACAACAACAACAATAAAATCTCACAAAACAAACTCATTTAATTATTTCATTTCAGCTTGTTCGAGGCACTCAGAGCTAAATATTTCAATCATGCTTCTCAACTGAAATCGATGAAGCAAAGATTGTAAATTTAAAACTCAAAAGTTTCAAAGGAACCGCTTCATGACTCATCTCTCTCAACTTTTTCATTTCATTAAACCTTATCTTATATATTCTTTGTTATTTATTTTCATTGTTTTGTTATTATTATATTTATATTTATATTTTATTAATATTATGATGTCATTTTTATTTTGTTGTTATTTTTTCTTTTTTATTATTTTTTCTATGTTATTATTTTATTGGTATGATATTTTAGTATTTCGTATAAATATTTTTTTTTTATTACATCAAACTCCTTTGATGTTAAGTAACACCCCATGAGCACCTCATCTCGGTCAGTAACCTCCATACATTCTGATCCGTACAAACCACCATCACACAACCTTGAAGCTTAACTACTACCAGGGCCTTGGTCGTTCAACATCAGTTTCATCGGATGTTCGCGCCAATAAATTTGCCACAAACGTTTCCGTGTTGTTTATTCGTGTAGCGCTATAGAAAGAAGTCACGTGGGAGGGAATATAGAGGTGTCGGATGATTATCGCACTGATGGTGTCTGTGATGTATTGTAGTCGTTCTTGAGTATTGAAGCTATAACTGTATGCCCCGTGAACCATTGTAATTACTTCACGGCGTTTATTATGTCTTGTGAGTATTAGCATGTTTGTGCCTGTGGCGTGATGGTTAGCGCTTTCTGTTATGAAACCTGAACCTCAAGGTTCAAGTGCCAATTCAAGGCCAACTTGAAGTTGTGTAAAGTAGCGACTCGAGTAGAGAGCAGATGCCTTGCTAGGTGGTTTAGTCATTCAACAGCCCAAAGCGAGTAAGACGCTCCTCTGAAAACGCTTTTGGAGCATAGTTAGAAAGCGCTATACAAATGCATTGGTTAGAATAGATTGCAACACTCCTCAATGCTCGTGGCAGTTATAATACGTCAGTAACGGTCCGTACCTAGGGACTCCTTGCATGCTGGGGCTACTCCATGTGTCTTAACGTGCAGCCTTTCAAACCGTCACATGTGTTGCAGTACAATACAATACACGAATATTATTATAGTGGCATTATTGTTGTTACGGTTAACGTGTTTTCATAGTGTCTATTGTTATTGAAGTTATTATTATTGTTAATAAAACTTATTATTATTATTATTATTATTATTATTATTATTATTATTATTATTATTATTATTATTATTATTATTATTATTATTATTATTATTATTATTATTATTATTATTTTTATTATTATTATTATTATTATTATTATTAATATTATTATTATTATTATTATTATTATTATTATTATTATTATTATTATTATTATTATTATTATTATTATTATTATTATTATTATTATTATTATTATTATTATTATTATTATTAT